>WNNJ02003347.1:0-66695 GCA_012934845.2 Pomphorhynchus laevis | reverse complement strand
ATTTCAAAACATATTATTTCATACTTCTGAGATGTCTTTCTCTGATAATAATTCATTAACGGGTTTTCGAACACATAGCTAATATTATAGCAGAGTTATACATGCTTGCTGTATTAACATCGTAATTTATGAAAGTAAATGCAGAGATGCTAATAACATAGCAGCAGTTGTGCTAGCGGATGCGGTTGAACAGCTGATGCGTTTGATAGGTTTATTGTGGGATTGTAAGAAAAGCCTATAGTGGTGAAATATGAGTAAGTTGAGAAATCCCTGTAAAGTAGATTTATAAATCATATTAGATACGTGAGTATTTTACGTATGAAATAATTATATGGGGAATATCTAAATAATGTGTGGTGCTCTTGAAAGGTAGGGGCTTGGACTTGTATAATAAACCTGAATTTAGTTAGCTTGGTGGCCTCTTGTAGATTGATTAATTTGGTAGAAATTATTCAATCAATTACCATGGGGGTTAAGTTAATTTACCTGAGTTTCGGTTTTAATTAAAAAAAGGATTTACGAGTAGTTGTGAACAAATGAAAGCATTAGGAGTGAGTACATATCGCCCGTCAACACCTCACAGGTGTAAGTCGTAACACAGTGATTCTACTTTAAAGTGGAGTTAATTTTAAAGCTCTATAAGTCTAGTCTTGAAGGTACTAAGGTGATTAAGTAGTGTTTAAGTGGGGGAAATGGGGTTAATGTACGGGGTTAGTGTATTTGAGGAGGAAGTTGTAGTTTCATGACTACATCATTGTAATGAGATTGTTTATCTTTTGGTTTATTATATTGTTGGTATTAGTGGAAGTTATGCTGAAGGCATGAGAAGATTGAGAGGGGTAGGAGGGATATTATTAGAAGCAGTACGGACGTTATTATTGATGTTTATGTTGGTGTTTATAGCCTATCCATCACTAGCGTTTTTGTATGTGGGGACATCTTTTAGGGAGTATAAATACCAAGATTTGGTTGTAGGTCACCAATGATATTAAGATTACGTAGTTATCCCAATCTCAATAGAATCATTTCGCAACATAAAATCCCATGTCAGCCGAAGAGCGCCTGGGAAGAGTGTGATAAGTTCTCTTTCAAAGAATTGGGACGATTACGAAATCGAGTGATCGGATGGCAAAATTTTGAGTGAAAGCAAAGACAATGTTCTAACAATGGGACCATATTTTATGATGTTATCACCAGTCATTGATCGTCTACCGGTAAAAACTGCGGCTAATCTACTTTCAATATAATTTTACTTATAATCTTACTAAATAAAATCTTTTTATGGAACGAAGAAAAGCATTTTTATTTAATACAACAACACGTTAATGCCCGATATTTCAATAGCTACTGTTATCATCGTAAGGAAACTAGTTTCCTGACGATGATAACAGTAGCTATCGAAATATCGGACATTAAAGTTTTGTTGTATTAAATAAAAATGCTATTCTTCGTTCCATAAAAAGATTTTATTTATAAAAGAAAGAAGAAAATGGATATTTTCAAAAATATAATCTTACTATATAATTTTTTGTATTTTTTTTATTTTACTATAAAAATCGAACTAAAGATAGCATCAAAATTTCATCAAAAATGAATTAAAACTCTTATGTAAATTTTTATGGATGAATAGCAAATAATATACTCTGTTCTGTTAAAACTACATTCGTATGCCATCTAATCATCTGCTTAGGCATGATAAATTATCAACAAGAGAAAAGTTCTTTTTACATGCAGTTTACAACGTTTCGATAATACACAGTGACCCTTTTCAAGATAGTACTTGTTTTAAAAACAAATACTAACTAAAAAAGGGTCACTGTGTATGACCGAAACATTGTAAAAATTTTATAAAAAGAACTTTTCTCGTGTGGAAAATTTATCATGCCTAAGCAGAAGAATATACTCTGTGCTTTAAGATATTGCACTATATAAGCAAATTTCATCAGAGGAAATAAATCATTAGTATATATTTGGTCCTGCTTTTATGTTGTTTTGAGGAATATAGCCGACATCTGATAACACTGCAGTTCCTTTTGATAACCATCAATCTTCATTCTATAAGTGGTTTATTATCTATTAATAAGTTCATAAAAATACTGGATTATAAAATTTCTATTTAACATTAAAATATTTTTATTTTTAAATTTATTCATATTGCCAAATATGTAATCTCAGTTAGGTGATCTGAATTATCTATAAGATATCAGAATATAGTGAGCTACAATATAAATTTAGCATTTCTGAGATTTCAATATTGCTTCTTGTATTTATATACAAAATACATAAATATCCTCGAAATTATATAATTTAATAGCTATATGTCATTATTTTTTCGAGTTCTTCAGTAATGAAAATCATGAAGTGTTCATCGGTAGTAAAGTTTCATTATTTTTCAATAATTAGTGATCATTATTTTTTCGTGTTCAATTATTAAAAATCACTATTAAACACTATAGATGCTTGAAATTTTCAACACGATTGCGCTGAAAAAAAATGAATTACTTGTTATGGGATTAAAGTAAATTACTGTACATTACTTTAACAATGATTATATATTATTATTGATAATTCTCCAAATGAATTAATACGCTGATATACTTATTTTTGATTTGAATTTAAAAATGATTCAGTTTAAAATAAATAAAAATTATATATTAACATTACTTTAAAATGTAAAAATGCAAAAGTCAAGGACTTACTGTAGACGCAAATGTTTTTCTTTGGTCGTACATAGTATGATTATATCCGATTGGGCATGGAATTGTTTTATTTGAGTAGCTTTTATTAAAAAGTTCATAAACATTACATTTGTTGAAAAGAGTGTCATTTGTGGCAGGAATTGCGTCAGCTAGTGATACATTAGGCGGTATAGCACACATGTATAAATTGTCCCAGGTAAAATGGAATGAAAACAAACACCACGAGTAAAACAAATTATAGGTTGAAAGAATAAATCCAGTGAAAAGCTGCCATCTGCTAATGTGCAAGCCGCATGTTCGATTAATTACCATATCATGTAGGATCATGTCAAGTTTGTCAGAGTTAGTACTCATTTCTTGAACAAAACAATCTAAAATGTAATTATTTTAGATTATTAATATTATGTAATATTAAATATCGCAAACACATCAATTAAAAACGTTATTTATTATACAATTTTGATCTAATATTTCAGCGGCTTGTGGGCACACCATTATCAAGGATTATTCAATTTCATTTGTATATTTATAAACCAAGTATAGTCAGTAAGCTGACTATTAGTTTACTGACTATTTTTGGTTTACGAATTTACACATACAATTGAATAATCCTTGATAATGGTGTACCACGTGCCACCGAAATATTAGATCAAAATTGTATAATAAATAATAGTCTCCTCGCCTTATTTAAAATATAAAGACAATTAGAGAGAGCTATTGACAATAAAAAACGTTTTTGATTTTTAATGTCTAAATGATGAAAAATCGGGCACGGCGATTTTTCGGGTATGGCGTCCGAATAACTTGCAAGCGCCTGCCTTGGAGAAAATGTTCATATCGACAAATAAATTGTGCAGAAGTGAAGAATTTTAATCATGGAAAACAACTTCAAATATTAAATGTGCCTTGTGTGCGATATCTCGTGACAATATAGACCTCTCTGTTTTTGGAAAGTCATGAGCACTAAGGATCATTCACTATAATATTTTTTGTAACAAAGGAATCGGCATTCTCTTCGCGGGCACACTCTGATGCTGAAATCACAACGGTGCACGCATAGAGTTCCCTGCTTTGCCTAGCGAGTAGTACGAACTTAGAATTTTCTTAAGAGTGCGACTGTTATGTCGTCTAATGCTTCAAGTTTTTGAACTCTACAGAACGATGACCCTTCATTCTCAAAAAACGTTGGAATTTTCGTTAGTTCATCTGATAAGTGATTATTGACTATTTTTATACAATTTCATTTATTGTGATGTAACTTATAAATAGCCTAGGCTTAATTTGTTGTCAATTAATAATAATGAAGAGCGAACCCGCTTCAACATCGGGTGCCCCTACGTCTTTCGACAACACGACCTTGTGGATTTGACGTATGCTTACAGATAAGTCAATAGGTGAGTAAATGATGGAGGTTTAAATCTGCCAAGCGAGGCTTAATTAATAATAATGAAGAGAAAATTTATTGCCATCGCGCTTCTCGGCTTCGACAAAATATAAAAGAAAGAAAATATAGTTACAATAAATCAAATACATTCAATTTAAACGGATGCTGATGTTAGACGTTGTACCAATATATTGCATCTTCTCTTCGTCATATACTATGCCCCTAATGCTTCTGCACTGTTCCTCTTAAAAGGCCTCAGACAGATCGTGCACTTTATTTCATACGATCGATATCTTGCAAACTCAAATGCTGCAAATATAGACATTCGAAAATATGAAGCAAGGACCAGCAACCGCACAAACAAAATTTGCACGAACAGCACGACGATCGCGAATGTAAAGGAATGCGTATACGACAAATCTTATCGTGATACCCATGAGAAGAGAAACGCCAAACCAATGGCCGCTTACAATTGTGTGAATTTTTCCAATGCTGTTGACAGGCAACTGGCGTTAAAAAGTGTTCCGGATCAATCCCCGATACTTTCTTGTTAAATATTTCTAGATTTGCAGTATAATTAACAGTTTCGACCATATTAAGAAGACTGCGCAGATATACGGATAAAGGGGGACAGCTGCCAAGGTAGAAACTAGTGTGGATGATGTCTTTGGTGAAACTCCCACTATGCGCTTTAAGAATCTTGCCTGACATCTGTCGAGCTGCATGAAATTACCGGAAGTCAAATCATTCCATACAATGGAAATACCATAACTAATCATGAGCAACAACATGACTCTGAAATAACTCAATGCACCCTCGAAAGAAAGACTCCCCAGATTATGGATAAAACTCGTTGCCGTAATTATTTTTGTCGCCTTGCGTTCCAAGTGATCAACAAAACTCCAACGCGAAGTGAGGTACATTCCTAGATAAGTATACGAACGCGAAAATTCCAGCGGCTCGTTATGAAATGTAAGCTGATCATGCTTGCACCGTGGACCACCCTTACGAAACTTGACGACTCTGGTCTTTTCGATGTTAACCTTCATTTTGTTAGATGTACAATAATGATATAACGCATCTAAGGCTCTTTGAGAAGAGGATATAGTATCCGACACTATGCAAGATCATCTGCATACATCACTGACCATACCCTATTCGAATTTCAACATAGGAAGTTTGGGAGGTTCATAACGAAGAAAGCAAAAAGTAGGGGGCTAAGAGGACCTCCTTGCAAGACACAACGGTTTACGCAAAAGGATTGTGAAAACTGAATCCCTCAAATATTCTAAGTGAACTTGGTTGAAGGCTGCTGCTTATAAGTTGAAGAAAGCGGCCATATACTTTAGCGCCATGTTCAACCTTTCTCAATAATAAGTTTCGATCTATGGAATCAAAAGCCTTCTCAAAGTCCACAAAGATCGTGTAGAGTGATTTATGCGCTTAGAACTTTTCTATTACAAGTGCTCGTAAAACTCTCAGAACATCACTCGTACTTCTGCCTTGTCAAAATCCATATTGCTCAAATGGAAGTAAATGTTGCCGATATCTAATTTGTCGTATACAAACGATCTGCGTCAAGAGTTTGTATGAATGATTTAGGAGTGATATACCACGATAGGAATCAGGGAGATATCTATTACCCTTACCTTTATAAAGAACCTTCACAATTCCCTCTCTCCATTCCTGAGGTAGCGGATCTCCACATAGAAACGAGTTAAACATATGTAACCAATAATTGCTAAGAAGTGAGAGAGATGATTTTAGATGTTCTACACATACGTCATCGGGACCAGCGGCTTTTTTGTTTGCCATGCGTAACAGTGCTGATTCAACTTCCTCGCTAGTAATCAAAGAGTTAATTGGATCTGAGTCTACTAACGTAATGGGGATATTTCTAGTCGAACTCTGAATGTTATTTAGGAAGACGATGGAATCATCATGTAATACTTTTTTAAAATGAACGAGCCATTGATCTAAAGGAACTCTAGATCCGTCATCTTTTCGTTTTGGTTTTATTTTCCATGGGTACAGTTCCGCACTATCTAAACGATAAGCTTCCATAGCAATTAATGTTGCTTTTTATACTCGCGCATGTGTGTTATACAAGCGTTTCAATTGAGTATAACTATCCGATACGTGCAATTCCTAACGACGCCTTCTGCTTTCATATATAAGATGAGATTAAAGTCTACGAAGGCAAGTCTGGATATGCATAATTTTCTTAAGATGAGGCATTATGTTTCGTACCTTCTTATGTGAACATGCGCTTAGAATCGCCTTCGAGATACAATTAAGACTATCATCATATTTCCGTTCTTTGAGAAATTAAAAAGCCGCTTCAATCTTGGAAACATTCAGCTTTTGAATCTGTAATACCCTGCTGTGCTTAGAAGTTTTCGGTTGTTCTGGATGTTTATATGAATTTAAGAAACGGAGCTTTACGGGTTTATGCTTACGTGTAAGAGTCCATGAGTAAGATAATTCTAATTTCATGCGTATTACTGAGGCATTGTTGAAAACTATATCAATACAAGATTTTCCGTTTGGAGCCTCGTATGACCATTTTTCTGATGGTACGTGTAGTTTAATGTTCATTGACTCAAAAAATCCACACAGTAGACAAAGTTTTTCGGGGATAGGCAGTTCAAAGCGTGCATTAAAATCACCTGCAATTACAACAGTTTTAGAACAAACTGACTCGCTTAAAAAAGAAGACAATTCGTCAATAATGTCCGATGCGGAATGGCTAGGGTTGAAATAACATCCGATTATTGATAGGGTGGCAGAATCTACAAGTATCGCGTTATCAGAATAACTACAATATCATTGTGATATTATGGGTTTTATTGCAACTAAAAGCCCCCCCCACTAGGGAGACCACGTTTTGCCATTACAGCAGGAATATCGAAAGATTAAAAACCAGGAAGAGAAATGGATGTTGTGGAGAACGTTTTAGTTAGTATTACAATATCAAACGGCCGAACCCAACTATTAAATTCTTCTGACATTAAACATTTAAATTATTCTACGTTATATAGAAGAAGCGAAAAAGATTCTGCGCTATATGTGTCTGAAACCTGAGTACTCCCACCCATTGGTAGTCAAATGGTTTGGTCTGGGATTGTTTTGGAGAGATCTTGGCTCTGAGTAAACACTTGGTTAAGCTCATCGTTCTGTTTGACAAGAGGTCGTTCCCTATTTTCAAGTCTCACAACCTTTGATTCGCGGATTATGTATCTATGGAATGGATCGGCTCTAATTTGTTCTTTTAGGTGTTCACGCAATTTTCTGTACGCTTCTCGTTCGGGGATGGATCTATCAGGGTGCTAAAATATATTCCTAAAACGTTCATCATACTTTAATCGGAAAGACTGCGAAAGTATCTTACTAACCGAAAACTCATCAAGCGAAACAACCGCCCATGATGGAATATCCTTTGGTTTACTTGGAAGGCAATTTACTCGTATTTTCTTATCAGGAGCAATTAAATGACCAGTAACAGCCAGGATGTCCCTCATAATGTTGTGATCTATTTCACTAGCAGATAACCCTCTTATTATAATGTTGCCAGATCTTTTTGCCTGCTCGTGACAAACCTGCATTATATCTAAAGCTGATGCTGGAGACTTACACGATACGTCACAAGTAGCCATAACAGTTCGGGCGACCTGTTGTCGAACAACACTCGCAAATGTTCGAGAGAATGTTTCGCCACCTTTGCTATTTCTATCATCCGAAGTCAGATTAGGTAACTTATTAGCGATTTCCCTAAGTTCATTGATTTCCGTTTTCAGTGCGTTAATTGAGTCATCTGCGGAACGAAGAGCGTTTTCGTATAAATTGTGGCGCTTCGCTGAACAAGCACCGCAGAGAAAATCTTGCAAGAAAAAGTTCCGTGATATAGAGCGCGGCGAACGAACTAGTGTTCTCAACGAACAATTGTCTTCTGTGCATTCCAAATCTATGGTGACAAATTCTGTTGTATCCTGAAAACAGAGATTAGAAGAGAGGTGGTTATAACTATTAGAATCAGCTTGTTTTATTGATGGCCCTTAAATCGAACTCTCGACGTTCATGCATGTTGACATTTGTTCCGATCGATTTGAACATCTAGACCCTACAAAGCAGTTTGTGCACGATCTACCTCCTCGGGCACAAGAACAGTTTTTACAGACAGCGTTTGATCTATTACAGCAACAGCATCGTTTAGTATTAATTCGATCACACGCGACGGATTCGTTTTCATTCATTGTTTCGTAGACTATTGACTTAGCTCACAATTGATGTGATATCGTTGCGCCAGGACTATCTGTCTTGTCTTTACTTTTCTTGAGCTAGTCGATCTCGGTTTTCGTATGTGCTGTCTAGTCAGTTACGCAGATGAATGTTTTATATGTTATTTATTGTAAGATGTTTGTAATCAATAAAGTTTTTACTTTGTAAGTAGTTATATAAGCAGCCAAGAAAGTTCAAACTTAATTAATAATAATTATAATAATAACCTGCACAGATAGGAATTAAATTGATTATTCATAAATCAAAGTGGTCAGTAATTGACAATCTTGTAACTATTTGCTGCGTAATAGAGACTAGACCTTTAAAATTCGAGGTTAAGCAAATGTATTTTAGTAAAATGCATATCGTGCTACGTGATATAAACCACAATATATCATGCATTGTAAATTCACTTTGCGTCTTATTTTTCTTAACCGAGTTAGGAAAGGCAATACCGATATTTTTGATAGCTTATTTTTTGAACCTTCCATGCTTAGTCCTATCAAATAAGACGAATCTAGTGAGTTAAGTTTTTTCTAAAACTATTTAATGACAAATTATAAAAGATTACGGGGTGCTGTTATGCAAAAGTGAAGATATGCAAAAATAGCTTAATGATACGCAAAAGTGGAGTATTGTGTAGATCTTACACTATTGGAGTTATTTTACAAAAGTGGTGTGGTCGAATTTTTAAAAACGCTACTACAACATTTTGAAGAAATAAGTGTGATGTTATTTGAGATTTGAGCTTTGAACGAATTTGATAGAATACACACTAATTTCATAGAATAAGGTTAGTATATAGCTCTATTTAGACCTACTAAAAGTGTAACATTGAAAGACCGATGTATGTGTTATATATACTAAAGTGCCGAATTCCCGGCATATATTATTATTTAATATTATCATATAATATTATTTTTATTTTTAATAAAAATAATTCACTCTAATATCATTGTAAAATATAGCCTCTGATTTAAATGTACCTTCATAAAAGCATGTGTAATTGATTAAGCAATGATGAATATACATTTATATAAAAAATATGGCATCATAGAATGTACATTGTATAGCTGTGTGTGCTTGGCTAAGAAAGCCGCAATTCAAATAGGCTAATATGTATAAATATACCTTCGATATAACAATTACGTGCTAATTATTAGCAATTAGCAACTCATCTCAATTGGAATAAAAGACCATTTTCGCTAAAACTTTACCAACTTCGAAAAAGTTATTACTGCAGATGTATTTCATACGTACATATCTTTGAGCGCTCTTTCGTCTCCGTCGCTTCGACCACATATCCACATATCTTGCCCGACTCTCCTGGACCACCATCCACATCCGCATCAAACTCCGCCTTCTTCTCGTAACTTTTCGTATCATCGCTGTCGGCTCCCAATCGTTCATCAACCTTCCTTTCTTAGACGACACTCGCCCCACCTCGCTATCGATGCGTTCCCGTCATACCCTCTTACTCCACGTTCCCAATTACTCCAACAACTATGGTCTCCGATCCTTCCTCGTCGCCGCCTCACTCGCCTGGAATCAACTCCCTCTCGACGTCCGCCGCGCTCCTTCCTTTATCACATTCTAACACCTTCTCCGTTCACACCTTTTCGACACATAATTTACATTTTTGTTTTGTTGTGGTCATGTAAGCGTGCGCTGGCACGCATTTGCTACGTAAAAATAAATCTATTTTAGCAAATTGCGTACATCGATTGGATCACCAAAGTCGATATGCAATCGATTCGATACTTTATCAGGAGATTTTATGAGAGTAATGTTTGATGTGGTGCAACAGGATGAAGGGCTTGGCACGAAACACCTCAACGTGAACTTCTATGATCTTGTTGATTGGTGGCCAACTACAGTACATTGTTGCTAAACTTCATATGCCATTTCTTCAAGGATGTCCCAAATGAAGAGCTTTAGTGTCTTACTCTGTATTTTCGGAATTACTCTATGCTGTAACCATAGCGACATTACATTTTTATATGATAACACGTTCTGTCTTGAGTAGAATGAACTTGAAGGATAATATATTTGTCGGAGCCATCTACTTTCAAGGACACTTTTGACATTTTGTATTTGGCATCAGCTGGACTTTCATCCAGTATATCTTTCGCCGATATCATTGGTTTTTATGCATGCATATCCTGTATATGATTTACTCGATTCTGATCGTTCTTTTCTTAGATATCGCTTACTGAAAATCTCTAAAGCATATCAGCTATATAGTTATCTTTCCTCGCTAAATATTTTAATTCATATTGGTATTAGTTTAAAATAAGAGCTTAGATTACAAGGCGCTGGTTTGCCATTTTGCTAACTGATCGATTGTGGTATCACATTGATCACTATCTTGTTTATTTCTGACTTTATTTAGTACCTACTACTATTTGTAGATTCGTGAAAAAAGCCATTTTATTCTCTTTGGTTATCAGAATTTTATTCACGAATTATCTGGAATTGTGATTGATGGAATCTCTGTTCAAGCCGGATACACTTAAACTGACCACAGACTGTCCTGATGCAGAACGCGAATGGCGCCACTGGCGATATCGTTTTGAAACTTTCATTAAATGTGTCATAATCGATTCTGCAGATGACATGCTTGATCTTCTGAAAATATCAATTTCAGCTCAGTTATTTGATAAGATTAAGGTATGTCCAAATTATAACTCAACAATGGATTTACTCAACAAATCATTCATAAAAGCTACAAATTCGGTTTACAAACGACACTTGTTATGATCGGCCAGACAAGCTTTCGATGAATCGATATCTAATTATGTGGATCGTCTTAAAACGCTTGCTCGTCAATGCACTTTCAAGGATGTGAAAGCTAACGAGCTGCGTGATATTCTCACTTGCGATTGATTTATTACCGGATTGCAGTAAGATGAAATTCGTCAGCGCATACTCGAAACCAATGGCATTGATAAATAGAAAGCATATCAAGTCGATCGAACAATTAAAGCAGCCCAAATTCAATCAAACGAATATCGACACACATCCAAATTAACAGTAAATGCCATGAAAGAGACCCAAAGTTCTAAACTAAATACTGATAAATCAAAAAATGAGGATTCTATTGCTCTAGTTAAAAAGATAAGCAAGACAAAATGCTACTTTTGTGGTAGAGCTATGCATACCAGCGATACTTGTCAAGCCCGGGATGCTGAATGTTTATTTCGCTCAAAACGTGGGCACTACGAGAAAGTTTGTCGAGCTAAGATGTTTTGATCGCGGCAAAAATATAATCGTAGTACTCGAACATATACGTCCGACGGTGAATCACTTAATATTATCTCTTGTCAAAATGCGAATAGTGATGGTTCAAAGCTAGACGACATGACGGTACAAGTTTGTGTTGGGACTCGAAAGCTGAATGCGCTTATCGACACTTAAAGCTCTTCCAATTTCGTCGATTCTTCAGTAATTCGCAAATTAGGTGTTCCTACAGAATCTTGTTGTGTTAGGATTTCCATGACTGATTCATCGTTTACATCTGTAAGCGATGAACGATGTGTGATATCGATATCTTACTGTAATCGCAACTATTCTGATGTTCAATGTTTCGTCATGCCTCACTTATGTCGTGATTTGATACTTGGTCATCCATTTTTGCGCTTACATTCAAGTATTTCCATTCGACTTCGAGGAAATAATAAGCAAGACACATTGACAATTGGACAATTATCTAGCATGGAAATCAATTTACCGTCGTTATTTTCAGACGATTTTAAAGACTGGAAACCTGTAGCAATTCCGTCTCGACGACGTAAAATCGAAGATCATCGCTATATTGCTTTGGAACTAAAAAGAATGTTGGCCGAGGGAATCATCGAGCACGGTCGATCACCATGGCGCGCGCAAGTTATTATTGCAAACAGGGAAGGACGTCGTCGTCTGGTTGTAGATTATTCACAGACAGTAAATAGATTTACTTTACTTGACGCTTACCCCATGCCCCGAATAGACGACTTGATCGATACCAATGTACCATTTCATTCAATCGAATTAACTCCTATATAGCTCCTAAGACGTTCATATGTTGTCTCTCATTGCGTTACATCTTCTTTGTTGAAACCGAACTTCTTTAAGCCTCCAAAGACCGCCCTCATCAGAGCTACGAAACCCTTCGAAAGGATGTCACTTGACTTTAAAGGGCCATTGCCTAGTTCATCAGGCAAGAAACATTTGATGACAGTCATCGATGAATATTCTCGATATCCATTTGCTTTAGCATGCCGAGATATGTCCACACAAACAGTGATTAATTGTCTACGCAGCATTGTGTCAATATTTGGCCCTCCTGAATTTGTACATTCCAATCGCGGGTCATCTTCATGTCGAAAGAATTCACAGATTATCTAAACAGTATTAGTACGTAGCAAGTCATTCTTCTCCGTACAATCCGGTCGGTAACGGACAGATCGAGCGCTACAACGGCATTTTATGGAACGCTATACTTTTGCGGCTTTGAGACTACAATCGTCCTGCTGATGCTTGGAAAACTGTTCTCACTGAATGTCTTCAGTCTTTTCGAGGACTATTATGTACCGCCACCGGTTCGATACCCCACGATCATATCTTTAACTTCCCTAGACGTCCGCTAGCAAAATTCAACTTCCCCAAATGGCTATATAATCCCGGTCCTGTATTCGTAAACTTCTACAAGCAGGATAAATATGACGATAAATTGCTTAAAGCAAAACTGATAAACGCTAGTCCTAACACTGTGCATATTGAATTCCCATCTGGGAAGGAAGCGAATATATCAACTCGGCATCTATCTCGTTGTCCTTCAGAAACCTGCATTTACAAGGATCCAAACAATGTGGATATTCGTAATCCTGGAACATTAAGGACCGATGACGACGACAGTCTAGACAGTTTTGATACTAACCAGCTATCTGGAGATAACAACGATGGAAATAAATATGATGTATCAGACAATATCGATAATAACGTGAACTCAAAGAAGACTTCAATTCCCGATGCAAACCTTCATCCTGTATCAAGAATTCTATCGACGAAGTACCATAAGTCGAAGAAGTCCAGCTTACTTCCAAAATTATCACATGGGATGAATGTGGTATCACATTGATCACTATCTTGTTTATTTCTAACTCTTTTTAGTACCTACTACTATTTGTAGATTCGTGAATAAAAGCCATTTTATTCTCTTTGGTTATCACATCGATTAGTTACAAATGCATACTATAATATACGATATTCGCTTCGTATAATAAATATTCGGCCAACAAAATATTGGTGGTACTTGAACTCTAGAAAGACTTGTGAAGCTTTCTTTTTCAATCTGAGAGTAGTTTCGACCATAATTTTTAAGATTCTTGATGCATACATAACCGGTTATTGAATATCATTATGATATTGATCCAGTAAAACGGCATCCACTCCCCTCTCGCTTGCATCATAACATAACATAAATAAAAATTTTATTGACATTACATATTTTTAGAATTCGAGAATGCAACAATGCGTTTTTACATTTTCAAATGCCTTTTCATGCTCATTTGTCCTGTTCCAAATAGTATTTTTACTACTTAACCTTGTGGGACCCCGCAGAAAATAGGGATGGGAGGAGAGGATGATGAATTTGAACAGACGCGAAAAGGGCGGTCGGATAGATATGAGGTAAGCCATGCTACGAAGGAGGAAGAAAAGCTGTAATCATAACTAAGGGGATAAAGGAGGATAGAGTGGTCAACGATGTCAAAGGCGGAGGAGAGGTCGAGGGAGATGAGAACACTATATAGAGCCTTGTCACGAGAAATGAGTAGGTCGTTGTAAACTATCATGGCGGATTTCCAGTGTGAAGTGAATATATGACTGCGAATGGACGAATTAAACAAGGTGGTGAGGAAAGGGATATCGATGAGCATATGGATTTAAGTAATAATTTTGCCATCCAAATAACCAGCAACTTGTATTGATATTGTTTAGTATATTCTTGAATTACCACAAAGCCGAGCTGTAGGAAGCGTATATAAGATCTAATGTCGAATATTGTGCTCCACTCGTAATTTTCGCGCTTGCGTCTTAAATGTGGGAAATATATCCGTGCCAAGTCGAAAATACGGATTTATTGTTCCTCTGAAGTTATTACATATTCTTAAGAACCATCATGTTTGTTGGTGATACAGATGGGCGCCGCTTATTTGACGACTTCTATGGCTGTGTAATCGGTTCCAAAATACCTCGACTAACTTGTTATGTTGATTTATTATTAATTACACCTATCATAGCGAAGGATAATACTTGGCAACTAGTGACTTTGTCGAGTGGTATTCAGTTCTACACTGAATTAAGTGTAGAAGTCTGCTGTTGAAAAGCATAATTGTAGCTATCCAGCAGTGCCAAAATGAGTAGATTCACATGCATTGCCATCTGCCCGTGCTAAAGTAAATTAAATGATATCATCTTTTGTTATAACATATCCGATTCTTGCAATTTGATATTAAAAGCTTTAATTGTGACCGTCAATATAAAGGTCTCCCATACACATCAGCAACTAACCCACATCACGTTAATTTTGCTCCGTTTTCACTTTTACCTTACAATTTCCAATGGTATATAATGTTTCAACTGTAAGTTTAAGGAGGTCAATAAATTTGTTCTGGTTCACTTTTATCGTATTTTAAATTTATCATATGCTTGCATTAAAGTTTGTCGTATGTATCACAAATATTGACAATATCTTCAATGCTTGGATCTTTTATCTTAAGAGCAGTGTTGCGAACAAACTCATGTGACGCCTTGATTTTTATATGATCGCATATTTGTATCGATAGTATTTCTTTCCGGTTCGATAGCATCGTTGTGGAATTTTCAACGTTTTGCTTTTGATTTCAGTCTTAGTAATCATTCAGCATGTAAATCATTAGAAATCAAGCGGGATGCAACCACTTGCGTAACTTTGGCATAATGTTGAATCACAAATTGAACTAGCTGTAAGAACAACATTTACACGATGTTCTGGTCTAAATGTTAATTAATTGATACCCATCTAGTCCAATTCATAAAAGAAATAGTTCTTTTATGTGGTTGATTTCCTTAAATCGTTGAGCAGTAAAATGATGTTTGAGTTGCTCATAATAATTGCTCCAGTCTTCGCTGCTTTCGATAAATCGTCTGAATGATGTTCTAATATGATTTTTGCTGATCGTTGTGTTTGACTCATGCAGGCGTTAATCTAGCAGGCGTTAATGCTGCAAATGCTTAATTACAGTTTGTTGTGTATCCTCGAAACACTTAACATAAGGAAATAAAGTTAAATGCCTATTGTTTACATGCACACAAAGACACTCCACACCGTTCATTAAACTAATTTTTTTAAAGCAGACAACATTTACATCAGGCTATCAGGAGAATAGAGCCACAATTAACCAAGACAAATAAGTTCAGCATAAAACAATGTGAACCAAAAGACAGATCAATATAATAAACTTAAATCAAACAGTGCATACTCGTGGATGAAGAGAGGTTACGTGCATTACAATCATATACATTCAAGTTAAAATCTGACCAAATAATCTCATCAATGTGATGAGATTATATCTTGTGTAGAGGTGAGGAACAGGGTTGGTAAATAAAAGCATCACTATTGGCAGTATTGAATAAATTAAGGAGATAGGGTTTAGTGTAATTTATCCTATTATTTATCTCTTAATACTATCATTAGAAGAATAATCTGTATTTAATAAGCTAACTATTCTACGTATTTTAAATCGCAAATTAAAATGCAAAATAAAAGTTAAATAGTTAAATAATTAATAATTAATTAATAATAAATAATTGTTATAAGATTTTATATAATTTATACCAAGATGAATGATAACAAACTATGTATCAGAATAAGGATTAGAGGTCATCAGGAGGAACTGCTATGCTATCAGGTTTCGGCCCCTAACTCCTCTATCCAAAATAACAGCGAGATCAAATACATGTTAAGGACGTATTTCCTCTGATAAAACTATCTATGTGTATCTTGTAAATTTAAATATGTCATCTTTACGATAAAAATTAATAGTAGTTTTAGTTAATGTTAATTTAATGTTCATATCTAGATATACACCTTTATCATCAATATTAGTGTTATTAAGAATAAGGCTGCCTGGATAAATTTGTTCACTAATTGAATAAAAATTGCTAGAATTAAATACACATATATCATCAATATATCGAAACATATATACCATATCTTTATTTAATTTATATTTATTTTCTAAACAGTTATGAACGAATTCATATTCTATAAAGCTTAAAAATAAGTCAGCTATAATTGGGCTACAATTACCTCCCATTGGAACACCTTTTATTTGTCTAAATATAGATGTCCCTACTTTTAAATAATTTTGGTTTATCAAAATATTTAAGGATTCTATTAATTCAATTTTATCCATATATTTATATTTACTTGATGGTTTAATTTTTGTTAGATATGCGTTATAGTTATTATAACATATATATGTATATCTTTTTCCGAATATAAGATTAATTAATTTTACTAACGCTTCTTTAATATCTACTAAATCTAGATTTGTATAAAGCGTACTAAAATCGTATGTATTTATATTTTGAAAATTTATTCCTTTTGTCTGTTCTAAAAATTCTTTTGTAGAATTAATACTGAAGATAGTGTTTTATACCAGTATTAATTTCGATTACCTTACAATATTTTTTGAAGTGTGCTTTAATTACGTTAAGTATTTTATCCATATAGACAGAAAGTGGTTTTAATGTACATTTAAACGCACTACATATGAACCTAGGTTTTATTGGATTTTTACGTAATTTTGGATTCCAATGTACTATAGTAGCAAGATTAGTTCATGCTTCCTCATCCTCCGTGACATTCGAAGTGTCCGTAGAAACCTCGACGTCAAATGTTTATCTTAGATATATTCGAGCTTTCACTATTAATCAGCTTACCAAAGTAAGCATTTAAGTTATTATATAACAAATTGTAAATTTTATTTTTGTCGTTGTTATTATTTAATCTAAATTTATACCCTTTTGATAGCAGCTTTCTTAATTCACAATTTTCAATTAATTCTAGATTATGGGTACATATATGTTCATTTATTTTATCAAAACTAAGACTTTTACAATTGCATTCTGTTTCCATTATGTTTCTAATATTATCGTTACATATTGATTTCAATTCTTTATTATAATTACAGATTTTTCATCCTAATGGTGGTAGGAGTTTATACCTTATTTTAGGAATATATTTACTTAAATCTGACCCTATTATTTCTTTACTTTTAGAATTATTTAAAAGTCCGGCTATATTTATGTTATCTATACATTTATTAATGAAGTTTATGGTTAATGTATATTTTCTATTGTTATTATTTACATTTATTGTACGATTATAGTATTTTGTATTACAATAACTGTCTATTATACAACTTAGCCTATCATAGTCGTTAATTAATTTTTGATTTATTGAACATATGATATCTTTAGAAAAACTTCTTATATTTACATAAAGATCTTTTAGCTTATTATCTCTTAAAAGTTGTTTTAATATTTCTAATTGTTCATTTATATACATATCTTTTTTAATATTTTTAACTCTATTTTTTCCTATTCCTTTTATCACCATGACTTCTTGGTTAGCGTTTAACCGGATTATTATAATATAGTTGTTTATTATGTATCATACTACTTCTGCCAATTCCTTGTACCACGTCATTCAATCCTAATGGGTATATGGAATGAAGCGTTTTAATCCAAAAATTTTCTTTTTCTAATAGTTTTTGATTTGATATTGATATGTTTTCTTCAATAATATGTTCTAAAATAAATAATTTACAGTTTTTAATATCATGCCCTATTAATATCATATGTTTATGAAATATAGTTTGACTATTATGCTGTATATTATATATGTGTTGCCTAAACCTACTTTTTAGCATTTTATGTTTTTCCTATATATTGCAATCCACATGTACATTGTATTAGATACACTACACCTGCGGTATTGCAGTTACAATTATTATTAATATTTAATGAAAAACATTTGTTTTTTGTTAAATATTTGTTTAACATTGTTAAATATTTGTTAAAGTTGAGCGACGGATTTTGAGGTGCCCGTGAGTGGACCCCAGGAGTTAAGGATATCCGTAACAGATAGATCCCTACTCCTGAAGTTACACCAAGGCGGGATTGGTTGAGGTGATTGAGTGGCTCCATAGTTGTGTATGGCTAGTGACTTCTCCAAGACTTTATAAAGGCCTACATTCCCTATCCAACCCAATGCTCTTTCCTTCCAACAAACAAGCTTCTCCTTGTTGAAAATCTTCCAAAAGGAAATACTGAGAAGGATTAAGGCGAGCAATACTCGTCCTATCCCTACTCAGCTGAAACCTATATCTAGTGCTCCAGTATTCATTCGAGAGAGCCTATCAGGCGAAAACAGAGAGATTAGGGAGGTTAAGCAATTTTCTCTAGGACCTTGAGTTTCGTCGGAGTGAGATTGTATATACGACCTATATGGTATTCGATAAAATCGCGGTAGCTTGCGAAAAGAGGTAGGTATTAAATTCGGTCAGACTCTCATTTCATATTCTGGGAAAGAGTTGGATAGCCGCTTGAAAGAATGCCACTCTGATCGGATCACAGTGAAACCTCCTTCGAAGCAACATATCTTCCTCAATTCTCCAACGAATTAGGTCATGAGAGATGGACAATTGCTGGCGCGACTGCTCATTGCAGAAGGGTTTTAACAACCACCTCGAGTGAAACAGTAAAATGTCGAGGATGGAATTTGTTTATGTGCAATGAAAGGTAGGTGACGGGGGGTTGTGAATAAGATAACCGTTCCTAGCTCTGTGAAGTGCTGCTTTGATCTAATGACCAGTTCTGTCGTTAAATCCTCAAGTATCATGTCATAATCGCTGTTGATAATATTATACAGGAGGTCACGGTTCTTGTGAATCTCCCCTGGACGGATGTAGACATTGGCTAGACTGATGCGTTTACCGTTTCTATAGAGTGTAACTACTAAACAAGACATGGCTGGACAAGAGTAGTTTTATGGAGGAAGGATTTTAAGGAACACTTAACTGAGGTCAAGAGTCCTTGAGATGGATGAATGAGGTGGGGTTATGTACGGAGTATAGTGGGAATAGATGTGCTTTGGAATATCGAGTAATGTCCTGGGGAGACGGATAGACCGCGTCTCCTAAAGGACATTAACAGCTGCATCTCTACCAGATAAAAGTCAAAGGGCAGAAGCACCTCCCGAATTCCACTTAAGGATATTCAGTGAAAAAGGCTCACGAGTACTCTGCATTGTGATGGATTAGTTGGATGGGGGATTGCCTACCTAGATAGAGCTAGGTGCATGAGGGTTGCCCCACTACCACTAGCTCCATCCAGGGTCGGTATTTGCCCCGGGCAATGTCTTCATTTCCCCGACTTTTGCGTGTGAGACGCTTCCCAATCTTGATTGGAGGAATGGCATGGGCCGAAGCCTCCTTTTCTTTGATTCAGGGATCACGGAAGCAGCAGGAATAGATGAATTCCTGTTTACGGCACCAACTGCCATGATAATGAGGTTCTCTAACTTATTGTGAGACGCTTTAATTTTCAAGTTAACCATTCTTGATATTTTTCCGTCGTCCATGCCCGGTGGAGCGTCAATACTTGAAAACGAAGTAGACGATTTAGACGGCCGGAGGAAGAGGCCTCTATAGTTTTTAAATTTCAGGCAGATGCTGCGCCATGCAAAATGGCACCCCTTGCAGTTGGTACTGGATGGGGGTCTTGCAACGGTAATTTGAAGAGAGGGAAGTGTATGTAGCTGACCCATACACACCACATGTGGGCGTCCCACAACAGCTGGAGGACCAGTGCCCCCATTTATGACACCGGCTGCAGTAGGGGTATGTACATTCTTTAATATCAACAACTGAAAAACGTAAGTTAAAACCCATAAATGGGTGGACGATATTGTCGACAGAATTTCCGCTGTTTCCACAGGCGCGGAACAAAAGCTTACATGGATAGGGTTCCTATCCTTACCCAGGTTTTGCCTCATATTAGAAATCTGAAATTTGTCCATAAGGGCTTTCTTGTCCTCTTCTTCAAGAGAGTAGGGTAGATTTGTGATTTTTAGTGAAGCCATTATGGGCTTTATATTAATTTCACCAAACTCTCTTAAGTTCTCAGAGAAATAATCAGTATATTTCGTTACGAGGTCAGGGGTTACGAAGGAAACTTTCACCTCGCCGGGAAATAACTTGACTGTTTTGAATAGTACTCTGCTTTTGTATCTGATCACGAAATCTCTCAAAAACGTGTTATACAATTGTTCTTTCTCAATAGGTCTAGTTGTTTTTATAAAAATCATATTTTTCATTTTAGGAATGGGGGAAGTACATCCCCATCACTTGAAGTACACAAAACGTTACTAACTTTTTGTTTAGGACGATTCGTTGGAGAAGATCCCAAACTTACCTCTTTTTCTGCTTGAAAATTGTTGAATTTGCACCAGAAATTGAAAGCTTTGATAGCTCCGACATGTGTTTGCCATTTAAATTTTTCTCGAATAATTAATTTCCATTTGAGAAAATTTATTGATAGTGATGCATAGCAGCAGTGCATCGTAGTGCTACATTGTCCTATCCAGTAGCCGACTGGTGTGTATCTTTGTAGCACAACGCGCTTGGTTCTCCAGCGCTTAATGCAGACGGGTAAATATTTGCAGTTGCAAACCCCAGTCTTTGCAAGGGAACAAGGAGCCTTTGTTGTTTCAAATCACCGTATAGCTTTTCTCCCAACTTCAATCCAGTTGTGGGGAGTACAAGCTACTGATGAGAGCCAACTAGCTCGAAACGGTGACTTTGTCATTTGCGACAATTTCACTGTTGAATTTATTTCGTGGTGCTGACGCCCTGATATCAAATGATTCCACAAACAATAGTATTTCCATTTGAGGAAATTTATTGAATAATTAAGTATTTGCTTGAGAGGTATTTTCTTTCATTTAAACGTAATACTCGCCGCAGAATAAACTTTTGCACTATTAATTAGTTTGGTGAAAATTTAAACAGTTGCGGAGCTTCAAAAGGAAACAAATCAAGCAAAATGGGCATTTCGAAAGGTAAATCGTTGATTTCTTACACAATTCCAGATCAAAGACCTGCGGAGTCTATAGTCTTTCATCATGCAAAAGTATTGGTTCCGGGGAGAGGTGCATTTTAAACGTCTTATGCTCAAACTATGGTGGGAGCCATCTTGCATAGTCCCGTAAATGTGCATGCTTTAAGGACTACATGAACAACTTCTCCAGGTCTGCTGTAGTAAAGAAACCCGATTTAACTTATTCTGGATCGGCCTCAAGGATGACAGACGAGGACATTCTGAGTGGTATGGACGTTAAGATACATTCTGCCATCAAAAATGTGGAAAATATGGTCTCCGCCTTGGTCTTTGTACTTTATTCAAGTCCGGGAGTTTCCACTCAGCATGCTTTACCTAGCTCGAAAAAGAGAGGAGCATCGGCTCACGTCGTACCCCCCCCCATTAAGAACGAGAAGCTCCTGAAGAAATATAAGTCGGCTTCACAGGGAGATGAATGAAATGCCCGTGGGCAAGTGCTCGCCCAGAACAGAGTTAGTGGCGGGAAGGGCAACCTTTCCGCCCCTAGCTCTGTCTAGGGATGAGGCAATCCCACCCAGCTGACCAAACACAATGCAGAGTACTCGTGAGCCTTTTTCACTGAATATTCTTCAGTGGAATTCGGGAGGAGCTTCTGCCCTTAGACTTCTATCTGGTAGAGATGCAGATGTTATAGTCCTTCAGGAGACGCGGTCTATCGGTCTGCCCCAGAACATTACTCGATTTATCCCTCAGCACATTTGTTCCCACTATACTCCGTACATAACCCCACCTCATTCCTCCATCTCAAGGACTCTGGACCTTAGTTAAATGCTCCTTAAGATCGTCCCTTCTACTCAACTATTCTTGCCCAGCCATGTCTTGTTTAGTAGTTTCACTCTGTAAGAACGGTAAACGCCTCAGACTAGCCAATGTCTACATCCGTCCAGGGGAGATTCTCAAGAACCATGACCTCCTAGATAGGATCATCGATAGCGGCTATGACATGGTACTTGATGACTTCAACTACATAACTGGTCGTTGGATTAATACACCACTTCACATAGTCAGGAACGGTTATCTTACACACAAACCACCGTCCCTCACCTTTCATTGCACATCAACGAATTCTTTCATCGACTTATTACTGCTCCATGAGATGTGGTTGTTGAAACGTCACTGTACGGAGCAGTCGCGACAACACATGTCCACCTCTCATGATTTGATTCGTTGTCGGATAGAAGAGGATACGTTGCTTCGAAGGAGATTCCACTTTGATCCTATCAGAGTAGCTTTCTTTCAGGCAGCTATAATGCGCTTCCCCAGAATTGGTAATGAGAGTCTATCCGAATTTAATTCCTACCTCCATTCGCAAGCTACCGCGATGCTTTCGTTACCTACAGAGGTCGTGTTTACAGTCCCACTTTGACAAAACTCAAGATATTAGCGTATATGCTCCGTCTTACTAATCTCACTGCTTCTTCCAAACAAGTTCTCTCGAAAGAATATTGGAGCACTAGATATATGTTCCAACTGGGTAAGGATAGGGCAAGCATTGCTTATCTTAATCCTGCCCAGTCTTCCTTCTGAAAGATATTCAAGAAGAAGAAGTTTGTCTGTTGTAGGGATAGAGCATTAAGCTGGATTAGAAAAATAGGTCTTGATAAGCTTTTGGATGAGTCACAATCCCTACATAATTATGGAGCCACTAAATCACCTCAACAATCCCGCGTTGGGGTGACTTCAGGAGTAGAGACTTATCTGTCACTGATATTCTTAACTCCTGAGAGCCTCTTTCGGGCACCACCAGATCCGTCGCTCCACTCTCTTCTCGTGTCTGTCAGCTTTTGACAGCCGAACAAAGAAGAGAAGTGGCCGTCATAATGCTTTAAGCCACCCCTTCCGATGTAATCGGCACTAACATTAGTAGACATGCTCTTTTCCAAAAAAAATCCGGTCTCTTGTCCTAAAGACCTGCGGCCCATTTTGATTCAGAATTCCCTCGTGTCGATTTACGAGAAAGCGCTTGCGCGTAAAATCCGCGATCATCTAAGTAGGCGAAACTTAATCTTACCAGGTTTCCATGGGTTCGTCAAAGGTCGCTCGGTTCATTCGGCTGTAGGTGAAGTGCATCAGTTTTGTTAGTAGAATAGTTATCAACTTGCTGTGGCTGTTTTCCTTGACTTTTCTGTTGAATTTGACCGAATCTTCATTCCCTTTGTTATCTCTTCTCTCAGGTCCCTTGGGTTGCCTGCGAGAATTTTTAACAGGGTGGAAATACTGCTGTACACTAAGCGATTCTATTATGAAGACGACCCTGATGCGCGTCAGTTCTACCCTATTACGGGTGTGCCCCAAGGATCCCCTCTTTCTCCTATCTTGTTCCTTGCTGCTTCCATTGATCTCTTTAAAATATTTACACGCCAACAACGTCTAGTGGTATACGCTGATAATACCACAACCCTGTTCTCTGGATGCAGGTGCAAAGACGTAGTCTCGGACATCAGTCGTTTCTTTTAAAGATTAAAAGACCAGTTACCCAAGTCCAATCTTATTTTAAACTCCGCTAAATCGCAGGTGGTTGTCTTTCATGGCGCCCCTGCAACAAAGAAGAAACTTAAGAGATTAGTACTCTCTGCGCTCTCCTCTATTTTGATTAATCAACCACTCCCTGTTTTTACGAGTCGAGTAAACTACCTGGGGTTCACTGTTACGGTGAACTTGTCGGCGAAAGCATACCTGGATAGACTTAAACGTATCCTGAAGAGAGCTAGATGGACCCTGAAACGGGGCCTGCATCTGTCATTGAAAGGGAAAACTCAGGTGCGCCTCTGGTGCACTTGGACTATCTCGGAATTAGTCTTCTCTAAAGGACATCCCTCAGAGCAAAGGCTAAGGTTTCTCAAGCTCTTCGTCTCTCGATTACCCGGCATAGTTCGCCTCGATTGGACTTGGGAGGGGGTGAAAGACCCCGGGTGGTTCAGTCGAAGAGCGCCGTGTTGGCTCGAATGGAGAGCTCAGATCCCACTGGCCCTGAGGCCGTGAGTCATTAAGAAGATTAAACAGTGTCAATTTATCGATTCGTTTTCTTCTAGTTTTTGTAGCTTTCTGTTTCTCTGTTTCTGACTATGAACACTTTGTATTATTTATTTAAGAAAACCCTTATTATTACTATTAATTAGTGGAAACATTATTACGCACAATTCTTAGATCTTTTTCTCTTTCCAATCCTGATTAAAAGCATTTTAGTTCTTTTAATTCTGCAGTATAGAAATTTGCATTTGTTCGCTTTCAATTCTAGTCCTATCTTGAATTCTAGTCCTATCTCGAATCAGTCGGATTGTGCAGAGACGATGGAAAGAGATCCGACGGCGCACAAATCATCCCATGGTATAAGCGTCGCCTCCTTGTTTGGGACTTTACCTGCCCGAGTAAGAGTAAAATTATTATTTTTAAAAGCAGAACAAAACCTAACTGTATCCATGGATACATAGCGAAATTTCGTCAGGCAAAATAAAAACCTTGTTTGCTTAAAGTTTAAGTTCTTTTACACCTGGATCCTTAAAACAGGTAAACCACTTAAGATTTTTAGAATTCTTAGTGATACTTTATTTACAGTAAGTTCCAACATGCGTTCACGGAAATTAGAAAAGCAATACCCTAATTACGGATCCATTTGTTAAATTATATATTAAATATAAAATGCGTTTAAAAGTCTATCCTTGTATTTCTTCAGTTTAATATATTTTGAATGAGAAAGAGAAAGTCACGATGTTTTAAGCGAGTTAGCAGGTGAAAGTAGTAACACTGGTGGTCGGGCTAATAAGATTAAGCCCGATGAAGATGAACCTTGAAAACGAGCTTAGCATTGTTGGCGCAGGCGGTTAGTTGACGGCGTTGGTTTACAATGTATTAATTTGTCTTTATATTTTGAATTGTAAATTACATTCAAAATCGATAAGAAAAAATAACTATAACGATCAAAAATCACTCGGCTACTATAACATTCGATATTTTAGTTATGGCATTTGGGGTTATTTAATTATGAATGACGATACTTAATCCAACGTTTTCAACAAATTTATAGTTCATTCATAAAAATACGACATTCTTATATTCGTACCAGCTATTCTTTAAGCATATACCTTATTTTACGTAATCGCAGTAATTCGGATAACGTAAATTTTTATAATTTAATCGCTGATGTATTGAAATCGTCTTGGTAGTCGGTTGAATTTCATTTTGTTGAGATATTTCTGGACCTCTTCGACTAACTTTTATTTTAGTTGTCTACATAATAGCTTCTGCTATCAGGTCGCATTACGACAGAAAGCATGCTGTCCAGACAACTCCACAGGGCGGGACTCATCAGTGGACGTCCCTGTATCATCGTTGTTTCGTCCCTCAGCATGCACTATATTGACGATAAACATGGTGGTCCTCCATCAGATTGAAATGATGCATTAAAATCGTCTTGTTGGTAGTCGGTTGAATTTCATTTTGTTGAGATATTTCCGGACCTCTTCGACTAACTTGTATTTTAGCTGGCTACATAATAGCTTCAGCTATCAGGTCGCATTACGACAGAAAGCATGCTGTCCAGACAACTACAAATTTTATTCGGCAGGAATTTTAATCGCTGTCGCTGCTTGCTTTCTCATTGGATCTTTTTATGGGATACACTTTTATAATTTAATCTACTTACCGTAATGTTTTCTGATCTGATACGACTATATATTGTGGGCGATGCAAGAGTTTTGATAAAATTTTGTGAAACTGCATCATTGAAGAAGAGCAGTAGCCCGAAAGCTTTGATATAAATAATAATAGTTTTATTTTTCGAGTTTGTTCTTCTAGACAATAAAAATATTATTTATTTGCATCGTTACAAGAAGGATCCAACCTCGATCCGGTGGTACGCTATATAACCGGATCGAGGTTGGATCGTTCTTGTAACGATGCAAATAAATAATACATTTGTTGTCTGGAAGAACAAACTCGAAAAATAAAACTATTATTATTTATATTAAAGCTTTCGGGCTACTGCCCTTCTTCAGTGATTAAGTTTCACAAAATTTTATCAAAACTCTTGCATCGCCCACAATATATAGTCGTATCAGATCAGAAAGAATTACGGTAAGTGATATATATATATATATATATATATATATATATATATATATATATATATATATATATATATATATATATATATATATATTCGTTGTTTAATTGCTGATCCGACATATTTCTTGACCTATCCAATATAATTCTTGCTTTTTTCTCTTGTTCGTGTCTGTATATTAGCCTCGACTATCGTTGTTTTCATTATGTGGTTGGTATTCTCTATACAATGTCTGACAGCTCTGCCATTTTTTGAGCGTTTATGTATAATATCGCATCCACGCGTTAGAGCGCGGACGTTCATTTACCTGCCTGTCTGTCAAATGTACATTTTAGAGCATTCTACGCATTTGCACATGTAAATGCGCAGAATGCTCGTGGTGTCTTTATAGTTATTACCAAAGCGGTCGAAACGCACCTTAACCACTTCATCCGACTGACGATGACTGCTGGGTGGTTAGGATCGTCTCGGAGTAATACATTCGACTGATAAAGCTGATGATCGAAATCAATTTATTGAACCGCAAATATAGATTAACAATTAATCGTACCCAGCTTTGGCTACTGGACCACAGTTTCAAGCGATTTTTCGCAATAACAATATGTAAAATAATGCATTCCTTTTGGAATCATGTGAGAAATTCAGTGCTTCGTAATCAACGGATACGCATTTGAGCCTTATATAATGAATAACTAGAATGTCCCCCACACACCACAAGTCAGTAAAAACGCTTTACGCACATGAGTTTCGCATATCATCGCGAGGAATTGCTGGTGTCCTTTATAGTTATCACAAAAGCAGTCGAAAAGCACCCTAACCACTTCATCTGACGATGACTGCTGGGTAGTAAGGAACGTCTCGGAGTGATACATTAGACTGATGGCGCTGATGATCGAAGTCTAGTTATTTAGCAGCAAATATAGATTAAAAATCGAATGTAGCCGGCTTTGGCGACTGGACCGCAGTTTCAAGCGATTTTTCGCACTCACAATTATATATATTCGAACGTAAATAATATATTTAATATATGCACGAATATATTATTATATTATAATAATATATTTGCAATACATATTGGTAAAATATTTTTGGAATATATTTTAAGGCTTGAATACATTTAATGCGATGCTTGGCAAAGAAACTTAATTCTAGATTTTTAAAATATTGATATTCTAGAATTATTTTCACTTCTGTCAAAGTATTCAAATCGTCAAGGGAGTATTGAAATTGGAAACGGATATACTAAAATATATTGCATAAAACAGGATATAATTTTCTTATCTATGTTTTGAAGTTTCGTTTACAACAATATCAACAATGTCCGGAAAACTCAAATCAAGATACCAAAATAAGAAATGTATATCGTCATAAAAATGAACATAACAAGCATCGAACGCAACAGCGAAAATTTCACGGAAAGCAATCATTTGAAAAATTAAAGAAATAGGTTTTATTTTATCTTATTTTATCAAAATACGATAAAATATTAAGCACAAATAAAACAACACCATTCAAATTAGAAACTGAAAAGAATAGTAAAAAGTTAGAGAAATATTAAAAAATATAAATTATTTAATATTATAATATTAAAAATTATTTTACAAGCGAATTAAAATTGAATAAAGAAACAAATCACAAGTAATTAACAAAATTTGAATTGTACATTCTTAAGATGATATGCGTCTAGTCCATTCTAAAAAATTCTACAAAATAATATCTGATTTGCTTTTCTACTTAATAGTAATTTCTGTTTAATTTTTTTGGTATGTCGAAACCGTTGAATCGTAATTAAACTCTTTTTAGAAAATTTAATTCGTAAATTTCAATGATAAATTAATTAATTAATTTCAAATTGTGAAAATGCTTAAGAGCTAGTAGATATTTTCTTTCTTTTTATTTGGAAAACTAGTTACCACCCTCGTAGGATTTTTAGCCTATTTAGTAAAATAACATTTATACAAAAATTAGTTCAATAATTTCAGTTATTAAATAAACGACAGTAAAAATTTAATATGGTTATTCAAAAATTATGTAAAGGCATAATGTTAGAATTAACACGCATGCATCATAAAGGCATCATGTTAGCGGTAAAAATCCAATTTCCGCCTATCGTTGAAGATTAATTCCGAAATTGACATGCAATATTGTAGGTAATATAATTCAACAGAATTCCGTCTGAGCAGTGCATTACTATTAACATTTTCTTCAACCTTTTTTAAGCTAATATAATATGAAAATCCCCGCGATTTAGCATTTGCGTAATGCAAACTCAAATTTTAATTAAAAT
Source organism: Pomphorhynchus laevis (assembly GCA_012934845.2). Classification (NCBI taxonomy): domain Eukaryota; kingdom Metazoa; phylum Acanthocephala; class Palaeacanthocephala; order Echinorhynchida; family Pomphorhynchidae; genus Pomphorhynchus; species Pomphorhynchus laevis. The sequence goes on along the minus strand of WNNJ02003347.1, from coordinate 37,776 downwards.
TGAAGAAAATATCAAATATTATTAGAAATAAATTTAAACTCTTGAGCTGAATTTTTTTGGATTGATAATCAATAATATACTTTGTATTATAATAAGATACTAGCTAATCAAATTTTAGATGAAATACGTCATTAACCTGTATTTGGCCCAGCTGCTATGTTGGATTGAAAAATAGGACAGGAAACATGATAACATTGAAATTCCTCCTGATGACTTATATTATTTATTCGAATACATCGTATATTATTTATTAGTCAATTCATAAAAATGGACTTTTATTTTAAATTTCAATTTAACATTTTAACTTGATATAAATTATATAAAACTTGTACAAAAATTATTTATAATTATTTAATTATTCATTATTTGTAATTATTTAATTTTTATTTACCATCATTTTTTAATCTATAAATAATATAAAATACGTAGACTCAGTTAGCTTATCTGATTGATCAATGGATTAACCGTTCATTGGTCCCGCTGTATTGGGCCCACTGATATGTTGGGTCGAAGAATATGGGTCGAAATCTTTATGAAGATATTTCAACTTTAGAGCTGGAACAACTAATAGTTAAAAAAGGCAAATTTTAAGTAATTCAACCCCAAAGTAACGGTAAGGATAATATAATTTAAACTTGCTCAGATATTTAAATAACGATGAGATTATGTTATATCAGACCCAAATAAAGATAACTAAATAGATTGTTTCAGAACAGTATTCTGAAATAGACAATGTTAACGGCATATTAAACATTTAATCTTTGCATCACTTACCTGCTAAACGTCGTGCAATTCTTGATCAAGACCAATAATAAGATAAGTAAATGTGGCTACTGTAGGTGTATTCATGATGCATCTGTCAATATTATGATATAATCTTGAATTGAATTCAAAATGTATTACTTGGAATATCACGTAGCTAAATTATTATCTCGATTAGTTTTACTTCATTATTTAAGAAAATTCTCAAACACGATTTTTAGTTAGATCGATTCATCTATCACGACCACAATGATTGCATATTATCGTACGCTTAGTTGCATTAAAGATGCTCATTGTCCCTAAAATTGAATAAAAATCAGATGGACAATCAAAATTTTATCTTAGCAAAATCAAAAATAAATAAATAAATGTTTTTTACATGCCAAAACTTAGAGGTAAATTATACAAGGACAAAAACAAGGAGCCAAACAATAAATCCAAAAAGAAGCCGGATGAAGTGAAGTCAGACGAATAGTTGAGTCTTCTACGATGACGGGCAAGGGGGATTAGTTCCCTTCAGTTTACATCAGTGCACCGCCTTCCGTCTGAGACACCCAGGGTCTCTCTCACACACCTGATGGTCCAGTCGAGGTGTACTATGGTAGGTAATCTCGAAACAAGGAGCTTAAGAAACCTTAGGAACGTCCTCTAGAAAAGAAAACTAATCTCGAGATTGCAAAGGTATCCCAAGGCGCACCTGAGCTTTCTAACTTAATGACATATGCTGAGCCCGTTTCAGAGCCCATCTAGCTCTGTTCAGTACACTGGTATTTATTCAAGTCTGATCAGATCAACCATTAAACCGTAATGGTACACATCGGTATTTTACGCGACGTGTGATGGTAGGGAATGGTTGATTGTTCAATATGGAAGATAGCTGAGATTACTGGTCTCTTTAGTTTTTTCTTTGTCAGTGGTGCACCATTAAATACAACCACCTGCGATTTAGATTAGTTGAGAATAAGATTGGACGTGCTTAACTGGTCTTTTAATCTTAAAAACAGCTGCTGATGTCCGAGACTACATATATACACCTGAGTCCAGGACTACATATATACACCGCTTGGTGTACAGCAGTATATCCACCATTTTAACAATTCTCACAGGCAACCCGAGGAAGCTAAGAGAAGAGATAACAAATGAAATGGAAATGCGGCTAAATGCAGCGGAAAAGTTAAGAAAAACAACCACAGAAATCTGATGACTGTTATCTTAACAAAACCGATGCACTTCATCTATTGCTTAATGGACCGAGCGACCTTTGACAAACCCGTGAAAGCCTGGTGGGATTAAATAATGCCTACTTAGGTGGTCGCGGATTCTACGAGCAAGCGCGTTTTCGTAGATGGAGATGAGTGAGTTTTGAATCAAGATGGGCCGCAGATCTTTAGGGCATGTAATCTATCTATTTTTTGGTAAAAATAAAGGTCGGCTAATGTTGATACCAGAAACATCGGACGGTGAGGCTAAAAGCATTGTGATGACGAACTCATCTCTCTGACTGTCTGCTAAAAGCTGACAGACCCGAGTGTAGAGTGATGCGTGGGATGTTAAGGTGCCCGAAATGGCCCCTAGGAGTATAGGATATCTGGAACAGATAGATCCCTGCTCCTGAAGTCGTATAACTGAATCTTGGCATATTAATTGTAATGATCTCGCTCGCTATCCGTCGTCTACGTTTAAAATGAGTCTCTTTCGTTGATTTTTTTTCACTTTTCTGATAATGCGTTATCAACATCCACTTCGAATAACGGTGAGATTTGTCGCTTTTGCACGCGCTCCATCGTCTCTCATAAAAATTAATTGTTCTCTAGCACCCGAATATTTCGAATTACTTATCTGAGATTGTATCATCCTTTTCTATTCGAACTCGCTATCATATATCGTCCTTGGGCTTCCCATCCTTCATTCAAGTTCTTCGATGAACTAGCTGATCTTCTTTCTTATTGTTCACTTTCAGCACCCCCACTGTTTGTACTAGGTGATTTCAACATTCGCTTGGACCGCCCTTCCGATTCAGGTTCCATCAAACTTGTAAACATTCTTTCCGACTATAATCTCAATTTACTTAGGACCCCTCCTACTCACATACTTGGCGGTACCCTTGATATCATTGCAATTTTGTGTAGTTTCTCTACACTTGCTTCATTTGATATCTCAGATCCTGATATCTCTGACCACTTTCTACTTACCCTAAATCTTACTCATTAGCTTGCTCTCTATCGAGTTTCGCCTAACTTCAATCGACCGTGGAAATTTATCAACTCCGAGCTAACAACATTCTTTATTACATATTACTTCGCCGATCACACACTCATAAGCGTTCTCGAAACACACCATGGATTGATACTGACTGTTCTAAGCGCTGCATGCGTCACGCTTTTCACATATATCTCCGTTTCCACAAGGTTCTACTTTTGTCTCCTTTTATCTTATCTGTCTGACCGTTCTTTCAGTGTTCATTCAGCTTTTGCCTCTCAACACTCTACTCTTCCACATGGGGGTTCTCAATACTCAGTACTAGGTCCCGTTATTTTTTCTCTTTTTCTGAGTGATCTCTATTCAATAATCAAAACACACAATTTCCATGTTATGCAATATGCTGATGACATTCTCCTCTACTCTTATCTATCCTCCTCTCAAATCGATGATCTTATATTCACTTCCTCCGTTGCCTCTTATCCGTTTCCCGGTGCATTTCTTCGCTTCACCTATCGCTCAATCCTGCAAAGTCCTAAATCATAATAATTCCCTCTTACCTCAACACTACTCCACATACCGTATATAACTACTCATTTTTTCTTCATGTCGTTAATGATATCGTATTCCTCGGTTTCCACTTTGACAACCATCTTTCTTTCAAGTCATTTGTTTTCGATAAAGTCCGCTCCTCGTTCCTGTTACTATGTGATATTCGCCGTATTCGTAGGTTGATCGATTTTCACTCAGGTCTTTCCTTTTATCTGCCCTTTTATTTTCCCGAATCGATTATTGCCTTAGCCTGTTCTTGTACTCTCCCAAAACTACTCTCCAACCTTTCCAACGTATTGTAAACTCAGCAGTTCGCGTTATCCTACATTTCCGCCGTTTTTACCACATATCTCAACATATTTTCAATCTTCCATGGCTTCCAACAATTAGCCATCGTGTCCAGTTTCGTTTGATTATCCGGATTCATCATTACTGCATCGCAATTCCCCTTCATACTTACATGTTCCATATCTCGATAAATCTCTTCCTGCTTCTTTATCCTTAAGATCATCTCATTCCTTCTTATCTACACTCCAAATTATTCGACAAATTATCGCCTCCGTTCTTTTCCTGTTGCTGCTCCTCTTGTTTGGAATTCGCTTCCTTCGTACATCCGCTCGACTTACTTGTTTATACTATTCAAAATTTGTCTGCAGGATTATTTTTTATCAGTTTGATCCTTTTTTGTCATTTTTAGTGGGCTTGTAAGCGCGCCATTACCACGCATTTGTCATTCAAAATAAATTTCTCTTTTTTTTCAACGTAATAAAAGCGCGTTAACAACTCTGAATTTTAATCATCAACTACTGCAAAAGAGAAAATATAAAGAAATATTTATAAAATTCTAAAGGTAGTTTCAGAAACATAATAGAAAAAGTGTAAGTTGTACTTTAAAAAATAAATATCAGAAACATTTGATAATTACAATTATCGATTAATTTATTATATGTCAGTCACTAACACATAATCACTAATTAGTCAATAAAATTAGTAAGTTGATTATCAATTATTGAATGATTGTAAATAGTTAATAATGATCCATTATTGATAAAGAATTATTGGAACTGAATCATAAAGGGAAGGGGATTTTATTTGATATTTCGCTAACCTCTGTAAGCGAACCTTCTGATAGCATAAGGTTCGCGAAGAATATTTAGTTAAATACAACCTTTTTGAGGTTTTTTCATATTTTGCATAACGGAAGGATTTGTAAAATACGTACGTGCTTATTCTACTTTTAACCGAGAATATTCATATTTCGAGATATTTAATTTCTGATTTTTTTTGAAAAAAATTAGAAATTAAAACAAAAAATGTGTAGTGCATATTACGAACTGAAACGTTAATTACCTGGAACGTTAAATACCTCGTTAATAGACAATTGTTCACAACATATAAAAATTAAATCAAGTAAAAGTTAGTAAAAAATCTTAATATAAAAATTATTCTTTGAGATAAAAAACGTTTCTCAAATGTTTCAATTATGGACCGATTTTTTCAGATATTAAGCATAAACTTCATTAACCATAGACATTAACCATAAACTTCATTAATAAATGTATAGATAACATAAATATAGCCGGACTTTTAAATAATTCTAAAAGTAAAGAAATAATAGAGTCAGATTTAAGTAAATATATTCCTAAAATAAGGTATAAACTCCTACCACCATTAGGACGAAAAATTTGTAATTATAATAAAGAATTAAAATCAATATGTAACGATAATATTAGAAACATAATGGAAACAGAATGCAATTGTAAAAGTCTTAGTTTTGATAAAATAAATGAACATATATGTACCCATAATCTAGAATTAATTGAAAATTGTGAATTAAGAAAGCTGCTATCAAAAGGGTATAAATATAGATTAAATAACAACAACGACAAAAATAAAATTTACAATTTGTTATATAATAACTTAAATGATTACTTTAGTAAGCTGATTAATAGTGAAAGCTCGAATATATCTAAGATAATAACAAACAATTACAAAAGGAAAGATCTAATTAATAACGAAATGTATACAGAACTTACTAAATTAAATAATTAATATATAATAACAAAGTTCGAGATATAATATACATACAATCATTCCCTTGAGTTTAAACATTCTTGATTAATGGCGAAAACTTATATATATTTAATATTAAAATTTGGAAAGATTATATATTTGATAAAATTAAAAATAAAATGAAAATAACAAACAATTATAAAAGGAAAGATAAAATTAATAAAGATATGTATAACAGAACTTACTAAATTAAAGGATAACTATATAATAACAACTATTGATAAAGCTAGTAATAACTTTGTCTTCATATGCAAAAAACTTTATTATGATATACTAATGAAAGAGGTTAATTCTAATGATTTAAATGTAAATCCAACATATGAACGTAGTGAGTTGAGTTTAGAAACAATTATTACAAGTCACTGTTCTATAATGGATAAAAAGGGTATAAAGGTTGAATTCAGATAATAAAACTATACCTATATTATATTGGAATCCAAAATTACATAAAAATCCAATAAAACCTAGGTTCATATGTAGTGCGTTTAAATGTACATTAAAACCACTTTCTGTCTATATGAATAAAATACTTAAAGTAATTAAAGCACACTTTAAAAAATATTGCAAGGTAATCGAAATTAATACTGGTATAAAACACTATTTCAGTATTAATTCTACAAAAGAATTTTTAGAACAGACAAAAGGAATAAATTTTCAAAATATAAATACATACGATTTTAGTACGCTTTATACAAATCTAGATTTAGTAGATATTAAAGAAGCGTTAGTAAAATTAATTAACCTTATGTTTGGAAAAAGATATACATATATATGTTATAATAATTATAACGCCTATCTAACAAAAATTAAACCATCAAATAAATATAAATATATGGATAAAATTGAATTAATAGAATCCTTAAATATTTTGATAAATCAAAATTATTTAAAAGTAGGGACATCTATATTTAGACAAGTAAAAGGTGTTCCAATGGGTGGTAATAGTAGCCCAATTATAGCTGACTTGTTTTTAAGCTTTATATAATATGAATTTGTTCATAACTGTGTAAAAACTAAATCTAAACAATATAAATATATGAAATATATGTTTCGATACATTGATGATATATGTGTATTTAATTCTAATAATTTTTATTCAATTAGTGAGCACATTTATCCAGAAAGCCTTATTCTTAACAAAACCAATATTAATGATAAAGAAGGTGTATATCTAGATATGAACATTAAATTAACATTAACTAAAACTACTATTAATTTATATCGTAAAGATGACATATTTAAATTTACAAGAAACATATTTTTGCATGAGCATTCATGCATACCATATAATATAAAATATAATACATTAAATAATGAAATTTTAAGAATTGCAACAATATGTAATGATATTGGCTTTCTTCAAAATCATTTAAATAATTTAATAGATACATATTTTAAACTAGGTTACTATAAAAATAACATCAAGCAGAAAATAGTAAAATATATAAATCAACACAATAATATAAAGAATAAATTTAAACTCTTAAGTGGCAAATTTTTATGGATGGATAATAAATAATATACTTTGCATTAGAATAAGATACTAGATAGTTATTTCAGAGGAAATACATCATTAGTATGTATTTGGCCCCGCTGCTATGTTGGGTAGAGGAGTTAGGGGCCGAAACCTGATAGCATAGCAGTTCCTCCTGATGACCTCTAATTCTTATTCTGATACAACGTCTGTTATTTATTAGTCAATTCATAAAAATGACGTTTATTTTAAATTTTATTTTTTATTTTATTTTTTTTAACTTGATTTAAATTATAGAAAATCTAAAAACAATTATTAATTTTATTATTTAATTATTAAATTTTGATTTAGCATTATTATGTTTTGTTTATTTTATAATTATATAACAATACGTAGACTCAGTTAGCTGATTTAATTTTGAATCAGCCAAGTCGAATTTACCAACTATCAAAATTTTAGCTCAAATAAGCTCTCAGGTGAAGAGAAATATAATGTTTTATTTGAAAAGATGTATTCAACTTATGTTTTCACCATAGTAATGAAAAAATTAATTATTTTGATGAAAAATTTTAACTTAAAATAAGTCTTTAATATTGTCTAAAGGTTTTTAAAAGAGAGGTAAGCTATTCACGAGTGAATTTCGTCTCCAAGCACATTCGCCCAAATAATGGTCCACACATCCTTTATTTTTTGCCCCTTCTTCCATAATATGTTTTAATGGACGCCACTGTGACTTAATTCGCCGAGTATTACATCCTAGAAATTTAGAATAATACGCACATAAGTTAATGAATCGTTGGTACATCAGATTAAATCCACAAAATTATATGAATGGATAACCTTTAAGTTATTGTTATCGTAGTCTTATAATTTGATATAGCATTTTCAGCAATCGTTGTGAAAAATACTTTCTGCCATTCCCTTTTCCTCGTCCACATTTTCCCCTTTTTCCTTTCCCCTTCCCCTTCCTGCTTTTTCCATTCCCCGCTTATCCCTGTCCCTTTTTCCGCTTCCACCTTCTTCATTCCCAATCCCGAAACCTGGCATTCTCTTTTCCTCATTCTCTCATTTCACCGTGGAATTAAAATTTCCTTATTTTTAATTGGAATAAGATGTATTGAGAACACCTCTTATTTCCAAACACAACTCCATCCAATCTGCATAGGATCAACCATTTAATATTGATAATGTTGCTGATGTTCAAGCGATAAAGTATATACCTCACCCATATGTTTTTGTTAAGTAAATCACCTTTTCAAGTTACTATAATAATAAAGGTTTTATTAAAAAACAATACATAACGACATAAATAATGACAACAAAAATAGTTATAATGTCAATGTCACATAAATGAACTGCATCTTGAACTTGACATGACATTCTCCAACACTATACACAAAGAGACCCCAAATCCAAAGGGATCTGAACCCTCCAACCGATCCAGCACGCCGCTTTCCGACTAAACCACCCGGGGTCTTTCACCCCCCGAAGAGTCCAGTCGGCGCGGACTATGATAAGGAAGCGGGAAATATGGAGCTTAAGAAACCTTAGTCTTTGTTCTGGGGGACGTGCTCTAGAGAAGAAGACTAATCCCGAGATAGCCCAAGTACCCCAAAGGCGCACTTGAGTTTTCCCATTCAACGACAGATGTTGGGCCCGTTTCAGAGCCCAACTAGCTCTCTTCAGGATACGTTTTAGTCTATCCAGGTCGGCTTTCGCCGACCAGTTCACCGAAACGGTGAACCCCAGGTATTTTACTCGACATGAGAAGGTAGGGAGTGGATCAGAGGCAAATAAGGAGGCTAGAGCAGAGAGTGCTAATCTCTTAAGCTTTTGCTTCGTCGCAGGGGAGCCATGAAAGACAACCACCTGCGATTTGGCGGAGTTTAGAATAAGGTTGGACCTGGGTAACTGGTCTTTTAATCTTAAAAAGAAACGGCTGATGTTAGAGACAACGTCCTTGCACCTGCGTTCAGAGAACAGGGCTGTGGTGTCATCAGCGTACACCACTAGACGTTGATCACGCTGTTTAAATATTTTGAAGAGATTTATGGAAGCAGCAAGATACAAGATAGGAGAAAGAGGGGAACCTTGAGGCACACCCGTAATAGGGTAGAACTGACGCGCATCAGGGTCGTCTTCATAATAGAATCGCTTGGTATACAACAGTATCTCCACCCTGTTAACAATTCTCGCAGGCAACCCGAGGGACCTGAGAGAAGAGATAACAAAAGGAATGGAGATGCGGTCAAATGCAGCAGAAAAGTCAAGGAAAACAGCCACAGCAAGTTGATGACTATTCTCCCGACAAAACTGATGCACTTCACCTACTGCAGAATGGACCGAGCGACCCTTGACGAACCCATGGAAACCAGGAGGGATTAAATTTCGCCTACTTAAATGATCGCGGATTCTACGCGCAAGCGCTTTCTCGTAGATCGATACGAGGGAATTTTGAATCGAGATGGGTCGCAGGTCTTTAGGACATGAGACCGGATATTTCTTTGGGATAAAGATTCTACGACTAATGTTGATGCCGGCCACATCGGATGGGGTGGCTAATATCATTGTGACGGCCACCTCCCTTCTTTGATCGGCTGTCAAAAGCTGACAGACCCGAGAAGAGAGTGGAGCGACGGTTTTGGAGGTGCCCGGAAGAGGCCCCCAGGCTTCGAGTATATCTGGAACGGATATATCTCTACTCCTGAAGTCTCCCCAAGGCGGGATTGGTTGCGGTGATTGAGTGGCTCCATAGTTATGTAAGGAAAGTGACTCCTCCAAAACTCTATCAAGACCAACACTTCCGATCCACCCGGACGCCCTATCCTTCCAACAAACAACCTTCTCTTTCTTAAATATCTTGCGGAAGGACGACTGAGAAGGGTTAAGACGAGCAATGCTCGACTTATCCTTACTCAGCTGGAACCAGTATCTGGTACGCCAGTATTCTTTCGAGAGAGTCTGTTTGGCCGAAGAGGAGAGGTCAGGGAGGTGCAGCAGTTTGGCCAGGACCTTGAGTTTTGTCGGAGTGGGGCTGAAAATGCGACCTTTATAGGTAGTCGATAAAAACGCGGTGGCTTGCGAAGAGAGATAGGAATTAAATTTGGTTAAACTCTCAATGCCAATTCGGGGGAAGCGTTGGATAGCTGCTTGGAAGAAAGCCACTCTAATAGGATCAAAGTGGAATCATTTCCGAAGCAGGGAATCCTCTTCTATCCGCCAACGAATCAGGTCATGAGAGGTGGACAGATGTTGCCGCGATTGCTCCGTGCAGAAGGGTTTAAGCAACCACTTCTCGTGGAGCAATAGTAAGTCGAGGAGAGAATTCGTTGTTGTGCAATGAAAGGAGGGGGACGGTGGTTTATGAATAAGATAACCATTCCCGGCTCTGCGGAGTGCTGCATTAATCCAACGACCAGTTATGTCGTTGAAGTCACCTAGTACCATGTCATAGCCGCCATCAATTATCCCATCCAGGAGGTCACGATGGATGGGATAATTGGTCTGGATAACTGGTCTGGATGTTAATTAATTGATACCCATCTAGTCCAATTCATAAAAGAAATAGTTCTTTTATGTGGTTGATTTCCTTAAATCGTTGAGCAGTAAAAGGATGTTTGAGTTGCTCATAATAATTGCTCCAGTCTTCGCTGCTTTCGATAAATCGTCTAAAATACCTGAGTCAAAAATCCTTGAAAAATTGAAAAAATTTGCATTTTGCATGGAGCTTTGAAGCTCCGACGTTGTAATATTTTCACTACTCATTTTTGTTTCTAAATTTAAATCACTACATTCATATGTTGGATTTACATTTAAATCTTTATATTACCTTCCTTCGTCATTATATTATAAAGGTTTTTGCATATGAAGAAAAGTTATTGCTAGCTTTATAATAGTTGATAATATTGATAAAGCTAGCCTTTAATTTAGTAAGTTCTGTATACATATCTTTATTAATTTGATCCTTTTTTATAAAAAAAGAGCCCGGTCTATTCTTGACTTAGTTTTTACAAAGGTTATTGGTGATATTTCCAACATCTGCTATCATTCACCAGTAAGCAACAGTAATCACTGTTTACTGTCATGGTATGTACCTTGCCACGACGATCTGCCTTCACCTTTCACTCAGATCATGAAAAGAAATTGGGCTAAAGTTGACATTAAGCAACTTCAAATAGCATTTTCTACCGAAATCAACACGTATAATTCTTCTGTTCCAGAAAGTTATGAACACTTGTCGGCCCGCTTATTGCGTACGTCCAACGGTTTCGCTCCATTGAAGCGCCCTAAATCGGGTATCTCGCGCCCTCCTTGGTTGGACTAACAGGTCCGTTCAGCCCTGCAAATTCGAAGCACATTATGACATAGGTCTAGAACAGATCCGTATATTCGTATTGAGTACACTGCTTATCAGAATCTTTGTAACAGGCTAAAATTTAAAAAAGACAATCATTCGAGAACAACATTGCAATGTGTATTTCTCATTATCCGAAGAGATTCTCGTCCTACGTTCGTAGTTCCCGAAACCTTCAAACAGGAATTAACTTCATTCACTCGTCGGATGGAGTTCCGACAGGGAAACCCCAGATTGCTAATCATCTAGCAAAGATCTTCGTAGGTCCATGTAACTCCACTGTGGACTTTAATCAGTTCGTCTAGCAGGCGGTTCTTGTTCCCATCCGTGACTGCACGATAGAGATTGAAGTAGATGATATTTACAGTGAATTATTAGCGCTAAGGCAATTTGGCTTACCGGCCCTGATGACATTGCTCCTTTTCCGGTTCGTGCTTTAGCTTGTTCTCTCTGTCAGCATCTAACTTCTGTTTTTCGACACAGCCTCAAACATTGCTGGATTCCTGATATTTTGAAGCGTGCCATTGTAGTCCCGATACCCAAAAAGAATCCACCTGTTAGTTCGTCAGACTTTCGCTCTATTAGTCTTACTTGCGTGTTTTCCAAAATTCTCGAAAAACTAGTCTCGAAGCATATTCGACTTCATCTTAAGAAAAACAGTATTCTCTCGGACTCACAACACGGATTTATGCCGGGCCGTTTTTGTTTAACCAATTTAATAAGAGCTCGTGAAGGATAGTCGGACGCCTTGAGTTCTGGATATGTTATCGACGCTGTCTTGTTGGACTTTTCTAAGGCCTTTGCCGTGTTCCTCATGACGGTATCGTATAATTGCTTGCTCACTATGGTTTACATTTTCATACCATTAAGTTGATAAACATTTCTTATCTTTGCGGTCATTCCAAGTAAGAGTTGGTGGTGTTCTTTCAACGATCTCTAGGGTGCTTTCCGGTGTACCTCAATGATCTGTTATTGGTCCTCTTCTTGTGTCGTATTTCTTAATGACCTGCTCCTGCGTTCAAAGAACCATGTTTTAGCATATGCTGATGATTTAAAAATCTGGACTGTTGTTCGTACTCTTACCGATTGTCAGTCACTTCAGGACGACCTGGACTGCCTTACTGAATGGTGTGAAGCCACTGGACTCATGCTAAACATTGATAAATGTGTTCTGATGAGAATGGGGAAGATTACTTTGTCGTTCCAGTATCGCATTGGTAGTGCGTTTTTAAATGAAGTTGAACACCATATGTTTTCTGGAGTACTGATGTTGCTGATGTTCAAGCGATAAAGTATATATCTCACCCATATGTTTTTGTTCAGTAAATCACCTTTTCAAGTTACTGATATCTGTAAAGCGCTATACGATGGCAATAGGAACGAGTAAAATATATTATCAGTTTAATTATATCGTACATTTCCTTTAAATCTTTGAACTTTTATTGTCGGTACAACTATCTGTTCAAAAATTTGCAATCTATCGACACTGAGATGAATTAACAAATTCATTAACTAACAAATTATCCGCTAAGGATCGGGTAAGGAGAAAGGATGCATTTATAGAATTGCATAAAAGACTGAACAATGGCGAATATAATCTCTGTGTAAGAGATTATATTAATATAATATAATATTATATATAATATTATATAATCTCTGCATCCCTACATGCTTTCCTACCACTAAGCGAGAATTGCTCGACTATGAGTCGGTACTGAAGAGAGGTTCAAGGATATGCTTTATGACTGGAACGTCCTACTGCATGCGGCTGCGTGCACTAGGGTTAAGCTCGATTCGTGACAGATTTGTCTTACTAGACTTGTCCTGCCTTTGGACGATTGTAAACAAACCTGATGGCTTTCCCGCTAATTTCCTTGGATTGAGATGTAGACATTACGCGGTCACTCGAAATCGCTGTATGAGGCACCATTCTCAATTACCTGCCAACTTTCGACTGTCACATCGCGTACTCAACTTATGGAATGTGTTGCCTGAGGAAGTCGTGGCTGCTTATTCGATGAAGCACTTCAAGTGACTGTGCCTAGCATGGATGGAGAATTGACACTCACACTAACGCATATCTTGAATCCTTCTGATCTTGATGCTGACAATTTACTGCATTAACTTGTAATTTTTTTGATAAGGCAAAACATCTTCTCAGCTAACGCCTTGTATTTAATAATAATTATTATTCAAGCAAAACATTTTTTCTGAAGATGTCAGCACAGTTTGTGGCTAAAATTCAGAATTTTAATTTTCAGCTAAGTTGATTGTTCGTTTCTCAAAAAAAATATGATTGATACGATACTAAAGGGGTTTAATCAGATGAAATAACCTTAACTTTGCACATAAGCATGATCTCAAAATAAAAGAAATAATATAAATAGCACATTTGTGCTATAGTTACATCTACTTCACGTATTTTGATTCCACTGCAATGCTAGGTCGAGGAATAGTTTCCGAAGCCTGATTACATAATAGATCCTTATGATGACCTCTAATCCTTATTCTGATACAACTTATGTTATTTATTAGTCGACTCATACAAATTTATTTATATTTTAAATTTCAATTTTAAATTTAAACTTTATAAATTATATAAAATCTTATATAATAATTATAAATATTTATAATTTTTAATTATTTATTTTATCATTATTTTTTATTTATAGTATAATGACGTAGACAGTTAGCTGATCTAAGTTCTCGCCACCATTCTTCTTCCCATTCCCAATATCACTGTACTCCCCATTTCGTTTACTTTAAATCAGCTAACTGAGTCTACGTATTGTTATATAATTATAAAATAAACAAAACATAATAATGCTAAATCAAAATTTAATAATTAAATAATAAAATTAATAATTGTTTTTAGATTTTCTATAATTTAAATCAAGTTAAAATAAAAAATTGAAATTTAAAATAAACGTCATTTTTATGAATTGACTAATAAATAACAGACGTTGTATCAGAATAAGAATTAGAGGTCATCAGGAGAAACTGCTATGCTATCAGGTTTCGGCCCCTAACTCCTCTACCCAACATAGCAGCGGGGCCAAATACATGCTAATGATGTATTTCCTCTGAAATAACTATCTAGTATCTTATTCTAATGCAAAGTATATTATTTATTATTCATCCATAAAAATTTGCCACTTAAGAGTTTAAATTTATTCTTTATATTATTGTGTTGATTTATATATTTTACTATTTTCTGCTTGATGTTATTTTTATAGTAACCTAGTTTAAAATATGTATCTATTAAATTATTTAAATGATTTTGAAGAAAGCCAATATCATTACATATTGTTGCAATTCTTAAAATTTCATTATTTAATGTATTATATTTTATATTATATGGTATGCATGAATGCTCATGCAAAAATATGTTTCTTGTAAATTTAAATATGTCATCTTTACGATATAAATTAATAGTAGTTTTAGTTAATGTTAATTTAATGTTCATATCTAGATATACACCTTCTTTATCATTAATATTGGTTTTGTTAAGAATAAGGCTTTCTGGATAAATGTGCTCACTAATTGAATAAAAATTATTAGAATTAAATACACATATATCATCAATGTATCGAAACATATATTTCATATATTTATATTGTTTAGATTTAGTTTTTACACAGTTATGAACAAATTCATATTCTATAAAGCTTAAAAACAAGTCAGCTATAATTGGGCTACTATTACCACCCATTGGAACACCTTTTACTTGTCTAAATATAGATGTCCCTACTTTTAAATAATTTTGATTTATCAAAATATTTAAGGATTCTATTAATTCAATTTTATCCATATATTTATATTTATTTGATGGTTTAATTTTTGTTAGATAGGACGTTATAATTATTATAACATATATATGTATATCTTTTTCCGAATATAAGATTAATTAATTTTTCTAATGCATCTTTGATATCTACTAAATCTAGATTTGTATAAAGCGTACTAAAATCGTATGTATTTATATTTTGAAAATTTATTCCTTTTGTCTGTTCTAAAAATTCTTTTGTAGAATTAATACTGAAATAGTGTTTTATACCAGTATTAATTTCGATTACCTTGCAATATTTTTTTTGTTCGGTTATGACATTCTCTCCCGCTTCCAGTTTATAATGAATGGCGTGTAAATGAAAAAATTCTTGAAATATAAATGTGAACTTGTTTAACAGTACTATTTAACTAATACGTGAAACCACTTCGTTTAATACGGGTAATGAAATGCTACTAAAACTAATTTAATCCCTTTAATCAGATCTATACACACGGGTATGCTTTGCATTCTATCTATACTTTATGCATCCATCGTTTGCTGTTGCAATTATTTTCTCTTATTGCTATTTTGTGCCTTATACTTAAAATTAATGAGTAGTTTTTAGATGAGACGTAGTAGCAAATAACGGAATGAATATATCGAGGCTATTGAAATATTATTATAACAAACATCAGTAAATGAGCTGCAAGCTCGTGTCGCTCACAAAACATGCAAAAAGCGTCAACAAATAAAGAATTCAATCAAAAAGAAGTTGAACATTCCTTCTTTCGGCTTGATGGTTTTCTTGATAGCATCACTACCACTCAAACCAATGCTGTTTTAGATGTTTCCCTCGCATCAACACCTGACCGTATCTTATAACCCATTATTGAACCTACTCTATTACACACTCATCGTTCAACTACGAACCAAACTTCCTTTAATCTTCATCATTCTAACAATGCTAACGGTAAAGCTTTTTATCTCGTACCTCCTCTTTCCTATTCCTACCCCAATCTAAATAAATCTCAAACTTCTTTATTCTCTTCACGTACTCCTTACTCTACCTCCCACGTATCACTTTCCGATAATCTACATCCTTCCATCAAAATCATTTCCAGTAACATTCTCGATCAACTGATTCAACACTCCACTCCTGTCACACATGCTCCAACCTATCTTAATTCTCCTTACTCTACCTCCCACGTATCACTTTCCAATAATCTACATACTTCCATCAAAATCATTTCCAGTAACATTCTCGATCAACTGATTCAACACTCCACTCTTGTCACACATGCCCCAGCCTATCTTAATTCTCCTTACTCTACCTCCCACGTCACACTTCCAAATAATTTACATCCTTTCTTCAAAATCATCTCCAGTCACATCTCTGATCAACCGATTCAACACCCCGCTCCTGTCACACATGCTCCAACCAATATTAATTCTCTATCAAGCAGCCCTGTTATTTCCACTTCATATCTGCTCATCTGCCTCGACTCCTACCAGCTCTGCCCGTCCACCACTTCTACGTAATCGTTTTCCTTCGCGCGATCGCTGTATTATCATATCAAACTTAGAGCTTTCCGAATCTGCTTATCCACAATCTCGCCTCGATGACGATGTATCTGCTTTCAGGTCTATTCTAGCAACCATTCTTCCTTATGATAACCTATCCCTCTTCAATAATATCGCTCCTGTATCCTTTATTCGTTTAAACAAATCCACTAAATCCAATCATCTCAGTCCTCTTCTCTTAAAAATCGTTTTCCGACATAGTTCACATGCCTCTTCGGTACTCTCCCAACGTTTTGAAACTTCTTACCACTTCATCTACTTGTCGTATCTTTCCTGACCGCTCCGTTTCTGATATTGCCCAGCTCAATTTAGCTCGCATTGAGAAACATCGACGTGAAACAAACTGCGAGTCATCCTTATCTATACGTCAAATCAACTGAAATTTTCACGTTGTACACACAAGGCCAAAAATTCGACGGCGTCCCATCTCTCCCCATTGTCTTCTTCACTAGTCGATCTCGCTCTTAAGCATACTTTTCGTCTTAGTCTATTCAACACTCGCTCCATTCTTCATAAAGCTGATATGCTCCTCGATATCTTCGATCAATTATCTATCGATATTCTCTGCATTACCGAATCCTGGTACTCTGACTCTGACGATCTTGCTATTCGTCGTCTATGTTGCTCTGGTTGTTCTCTAGTGGAATCAGCTCGTCAAATTGCCTCTCATACATCTATTGCTTCTACCATGGCGGTATTGTTGTCATTGCTCGTCACCCAATGTCTCTACGTAAAATTAACGTTAACATCCGTTACACCTCGTTCGAATTACTCATATGCACATTATCAACTCCTTTCCCTCTGGAACTTGTAATTGTATACCGTCCAGGTTCAGTTGCCCTATCATGTAGCTTCTTTAACGACCTTACATATCTTATGTCTCACTGTTCATTGTCTTATACTCCTTCTTTTGTTCTAGGTGACTTTAACATTCGTCTTGATCGCCCGGCTGACTCTGACTCTATCACTTTAACTAATCTTTTTTCTGATTTCAACTATAAATTACTTTCAACGAGCCCAACTCATATACTCGGCGGTGCTCTCGACATCATTGCTGTTCCTAACTGCTTCAATGACTATACCTCCTTGTCAATTACTGATCCTGGTTTGTCCGATCATTTCCTTGTCACTCTTACTCTTACTCGTCCCCATCCTCCTTCTCCGCCTTTACCATTATCCACACCAAGTCGACCCTGGAAACTTCTCGATATCCCTATTCTCTGCACAGCCTTACTCAATTCTTCACTCTTTTCACTTCCTCTTAACTATCTCTCTCCCGATGATCTCTGCATTCTGTTTGATTCTGAACATACGTCGATCCTCAATAACCTTCTACCTAGTCGACTTCGACGTTCTCAGCGCTTGCGCCATGGTCCCTGGTTCGATTCTGACTATGTTATTTCTAAGCGTCGACTCCGTCACTCTTTTCGTGTGTATAATCGCTTTCTTAAATGTTCTCCCAACTAACTCCCTCCAAATCTCCGTGATTCCTACTTTTCTCTACGCCGTTCACATCTTATTCTTATACGTACTAAACGTATTCTCTTTTGGCGAAATCAACTCGAGTCATCTTCCAACTCTAAATCTCATTGAAAAATCTTAACCTCAATTATTTCACGATCATCTACTCCTTGTAATATAAATCCTGATTAATTTTCTTTTTATCTACAGATTAAGCTATCTAATTTACTTTCCCTACTACCCATAGCCCCCTTGTACCCACTCTTCTATTTAAATACGTCCCTCCCAGAACTATTCCACCTTCTTTCCGTTTCGTCTGATAAAGTTTCTTCGGTTCTGCTGTCATTACCTAATAAAACCTCTCCTCCTGACCCAATTCCCACTCAATTGCTTAAAAATATCTGCTCCTCTATCTTACCCTTAGTAACCACATTGTTCAACTCGTCCATCCGTAGCCGTAGATTTCCTTCCATCTGAAAATGCGCCACTGTTCGCCCTCTCATCAAAAAGCAATCTCTCGACTCGTCACTACCATCTTCGTACCGTCCTATCTCACTTCTCGCAACCCTCTCTAAACTCCTTGAGCGTCTCGTTCTTAAGCAAGTTAATACACATCTCTTTTCCTCCAACTTATTTCCTCCCTTCCAAGCCGCTTTTCGCTCTAATTACTCTACCGAAATTGCCTGTCTTAAAGTTTATAACGACTTACTCATATCGCGCGATCATAAATAATGTAGTGTCATAGTTTCCCTTGATCCATCGTCTGCTTTTGAAATCGTCGATCACTCGATTCTTCTCCATCGCCCTCGTCATGATTATGGCTTCTCTTTACCCACTGTATCATGGTTTTCTTCATATTTATCAAACCGTACATTTCGCGTCTATTCTAACTCTTCTCTCCCATCCTTCGTCCATTCCGTTCGGTGTTCCACAAGGCTCCGTATTGGGCCCTATGCTTTTCTCTCTTCTTCTCGGCATTTGTCTTCGATTTCTCATAAATTTAACTTCCATGTTATGCAATATGCTGATGACATTCTCATCTATGCTCATGCACCTGTTTATCGTATTCACGATCTTAGTGTTTCTGCTTCCGACTGTCTTGTCTCAATTTCCAATCATCTTTCTTCCCTTCGCCTTTCTCTGAATCCTGATAAATCGAAAATTATGTCGATCCTACCTCGACGCCTCGGCTTAGAACCTCCCTCCGTATCATTAAATTCTACAAGTCTTCCTATCGTTGATAATATCGTTTCCCTAGGCTTCGATTTCGACAACCGACTTTCACTTAAACCTTTCGTTAGAGATAAAGTACGCTAATCTACCTTGATACTCCGCAACTTCCGTCAAGTTCGCAGATTGATCGATGCCCCTTCTTGTATGACTCTTATATCTTCTCTCCTTTTTTCTAGACTCGATTATTGTCGTAGTCTATTTTCCAACACACCTAAATCCGCTCTTCTTCCCTTACAACGCATCGTCAACGCAGCCGTTCGAATTCTCCTCCGTCTTCGTAGTTTTGATCATACATCCTACCATCTTGCTTCTCTCGATTTACCTACAATTTATTGTCGTGTTCAAATTCGTCTTCTTATCGTTGCTTTTCGCCTTGTAACTTTTCATACCCCTTCATTTCTCAACCTTCCTTTTCTTGATAATTCTCGTCCTGTTTACTGTTCCTTGCATTCCTGTAATTCCCTTATTTTACATGTCCCAAACTACTGTACCTCCTTTGGACTTCGCTCCTTCCTGTTGGCTGCTCCTCTATCGTGGAATCATCTGCCCATTCATATACGCCAATCAACTTCCCTGCCGTGCTTCAAACGCCAAATCCGATCCCATTTAATCAATTTATCTGCTTGACTTTTTCATTTTATTAGTGGACTTGTAAGCGTGCAGCTTGTACGCATTTGCCACGTTAAATAAATTTATTATTATATCACTATATATGCTACGAAATATATTCAGGCACTTTAGTGCATTCCACTCATAATTACCTTGGTTGCAAATCGATAGTGAACAGGAATTCTTGTAGTTGGCTTTATTAATTTCCACACATGCTCACGAGTTTCTCGCCTATCATTCACGTATAGTAAGCGGGAGAGACCTGCAAAGCCATCGAAAACAAATTTGACTGCAGTTGATAAATCAATAGCCGATCTGCTATATTTTAAGATGCCGAGACGTAGAGATGTCAAACGTTCGTCAAATCCCTAATTGGAGAAATTCGGGATCATGCGCGACCCTTTACGTAACAGGTTTTCAATGTCACCGGGTTTTTTAAAGTCTGTGGATAAGTCACGGATAAACCGTATTCAAGGATGGGTAGAATATATGAGCAAAATAATAGCTTGAACATTGATGGACTCATCCGATCAAAAGACTTAAATGACATCCATAAAATACGATAGATTCGATTACAAATATATCCAGTGTGGGCATTAGTTTTTAAGCTACTGGTCATCATCACACCAAGATCTTTGAATTCACTTACTTCTCTTATCTGAATCGAACCCATCTAATGCGATGAGTTCAGTGAAGAAGCAATGGACATGTGCGCACATTTAGAGGGGTTAACCCTTAAACCATTTTCCGATGCCCATTTTCTAGACATGCCAGATCATCTTAAAGGATTTTAATGTCCCTCCTATCTCTAATACGCCGTCATATCTTAACATCGTCAGCTACAATGAACTCCTAACGTGAAGGAATTCGAGATTGGAGAATAGAAAACTGAAACATACGAAAACCATATGAATATATTTAAGGAGCAATTTGTTTTCAAAAGAAATGAGGGAAGTACGTCCGGACCTACAGCGGTGTTCGGTTTTAGTTTAAAGAGACGATTCAAAACATCGTCAGCACAAAACGACAGATTAGATCAGTGTTCCTCAAACTTTTTTTGTCAGCCGCCCCCTTTGAAAAAAAAACAATATTTATTATGGACCCCCTGATATAAAAAAATATTAATAAAAATTCTGATTTACTTATAGTTTATTTTAAGCACGATCTCCATATATTTAAATAATAGTTTGCGTTAAGTGTTTAATGAGACGGATGTATCTGGTGCGAGTCTACCAGGGTTTTGATTTTCGGTTCTATATTAGTTAATAGAAGTCTTAGATTGCCTCTTTGAACTATTTGAAGACGATTTCTTTTCTTTGACAAAAGATTTGTAACTGCGCTAAATCCTCTTTCGACCAGATATGACGTTGGGAAGGCAATCAAAAACTTCTGAACGATTGCCCATGTTTCAGGACAACTTTGTTGAATTTTATTTTGCAACCAAAATTGTTGATAGCCGCTTTTGAATTTGAATTTCAATTGACTGTTCTGGTTCGAGTCTTGATGGGGGCTATTTTTAATATTTCTCAAAAACAACCCCAATTTCCCTTCAAAAATAGCATGGGGGTCGCCTGTGGCATGGGGTCGCCCCTGGCGCGCCACAATAAATTTATACACGTATTGTGATTTCAGTAATATTATAGCGATTTGTGTTATGTTTTAAAAGGGTATTTTAAAATGAAAACTAAAAGGATAAATTGTAATTGGCTATTTCGTGCTTACTTATAATCTTAAATATGTGTTGTTTATTTGTAATGAAGATGAAATTTACATTTTTTCACCGACCCCCACCTCTCTTTCATGGACCCCCTTTTAATCAAAAATTCTCTACCGCCCCCTGAATCGTCAAACAGGCCCAAAGGGGGCGCTACGGACCACTTTGAGAAACACTGGATTAGATCGATCGAATGCTTTTCGACTCTTTTTTGATTCAGAACTATACGATGTCAGTGAAGAGCCTAACATCGATGAGAACTCAAGTGCAAATAAGTTTGCCATGACACTATTACACGTGACCTCGCTTTGAGAATCATCCTTCAACAATACTAGTGTAATATTCGAGCCCGTGATTTTGCGAATTAAGAGAATAGAGCCTTGCCATCCATAGAACTCAACTTTTCCTCAAACCGACGACGCTTATTCATCTTAAAAGTGGTAAATCTATTCCTAATTTGTTTAAAGACGCAACGAAATGAAATCCACGTATGTTCACGTTCGTGTGAGTGATACAGGAGAAGCCAATCGAACCAAGAACAAACTTTTCTGTGTGTTTTTAACTTGGGAGAATGCGATATCAGTAAGTTATAGAGTGTGCTTTCAAAAACATTCCAAGCCTCGTCAATTTCGCCTATATACGGATCTGGCCATCTAACCAGATTTAATCGGTAGATAATTACGTCAAAATCAGCCTTCAAAAAATTCAGAGGTTTGCCATGCAGGGGACTGACCGACGTTACATTGTGGGAGCATTTAAATGAAAAGGACAATACGCAATGATCGCTCATCCCCAATCCTGAAAGATAATCTTTGTGAGTAATATCAGACTTAAACGAAGACAATACTACGTCTAGCTCCACAGTCGACTGGCTAGCGAAACGGATTGCCTCACGTGCATGCTGATGCATACCACAGTTGTGTAGAACACTCGATGAAGCCAAGTCCGATGCAATGCTACTAGGAGACAAAAAAGAGTCCCAATCTGTTGAGAGAATATTTAGATCTAAGATTAGGCATTTTTTCTGTTGACCACAGAGCTCAATAAGTTCTATTAAATCATCGCTACTTGCCAATTGAGGACGATAGCACACTAACATATCCATAGAATTGACCTTATCAAGGCACAATTTGAGATATAAAGACTCATTACCATTGGAATCACTAACCGTCTGCAAACACACTACATCAATACCTAAACTACAATAAAGCACAACACCTCTCCCCCTTCGACCACATCGATCACAGCGAAACAGATTATATCCATCTATAAATAATAAGCTATTAGGAACAAGGTCAGAGAGCCAAGATTCACTACGGGCAATGATATTTGGATGATGAGATGTTGCTGACCTTCAATTCATCCATCTTATTAAGAAATATTCGAACGTTCGAATATATAACTTTGAGCCAATTGTGGTTTTTACGATAAGGCGCATTGGGTCTTATCCTATAATTCTCAGAAATATTTTTCATAGCGGGGGCCATCTTAATCATGGGCCACGCCAAACTACCCTAGAATTTACAATATGCAGATCAGTTTCTCCAGATTCGATCCAAGTATTTAGCTCAGTCTGCGCAACACGCCAGAGACAACGCTCAGCGAAAGACATATCTGTCAACAACCGAAATAGAGACTACCTCAGTTTAAATCTATCTCCGCTTTAATAACTCACGAACCACTGAGGAGGTACGAAAGACAACTTACATCAAACGAGAACGTCCTTCGAGATGGTTGCGTCGTCCTATCCTAAATATCCTAAATATCGCAATTGGGCGAACTTCTGAAATATAGGGATCTTCTAGACATAATAACTCTCTCTATAAATTTTAGAATTGTTCAACATCATGGTCCACTAGAGTTTGGGCCACATCTGACGACGACTCAAGAACGTTCGTAATAATCAAAGACCGATTCCGGTAAGATTCATTAGAGTTGCCGGACAAGAACGACTTGTGACTATTTAGTGGGTCAGTTAGTCGTTGATAGAATATCTGACTGGAAACTTTACTACACTGTTCACCCTCGATTGCAAGCTGGTGTGAAATTTCGATATGATGATAGTCTATATTATTGTTATCGGATTGCTTCGTGGGAGAAGGTGAGGTAGGCCATGTGAATTGTGACTTGACTATGGAATTGCCAGAAGGGATCATCAGCAAATAGCACTGGCTAATGCCAGTGCAGTCTCTCGTGTATATCTGCCATCCTTTTGCTAATCGTGTTTTAGAAACTGAGGAAGGATTTCGTGAGAAGTTGTTTATGATCAGATAGGCAGCCACGAAAGAATCGACAAACAGTAACTAGTACCGTTTCGTCATTGTTTTGACTCATCAGTGCCGGGTACATCCCACTGCTGAACACAGAGGAGGACCGGCAGTGGTCCTCTGCATATATAATAAAATCGAATATATAGAATATTCGCAAAAGTATCTCTTACAATATTCGCAAAAGTATCTCTTACAATATTCGCAAAAGTATCTCTTACAATATTCGCAAAAGTATCTCTTACAATATTCGCAAAAGGATGACAGATATACAAGAAAGATTGCGCTGGCATTAGCTAGTGCTATTTGCTGATAATCCTTTTTGGTGAAGCATGTCAAGCCAGTTAGGCTTGCACTACTTAGATTGCTAGATATTGCCTATCTCCAAGTATGCTTTGACTTGTCACGTACTGCTTGCAGTACTCTTGCCGTATGCCGGTCTTACTCTGCATCCAGCAGTGGGAGGTACCCTTCATTGATTAGTCAAAACAATGACGAAACGGTACTAGTTACTGTTCTTTCATGGCTGTCTAACTAGTCATAAACAACTTTACACGGGATCCTCTCTCAGTTTCTAAAAATAAATAAATAAACATTCGTTACTTTTATCGGTATGATGTTATTTTTGTTTTATGTCTTTAGTTGCATTAAAGCGAAAAGCAATTCAATGACTGTATTTACAAATAAAGGATGTTGTTAGGATTTAAATAGGCAAGAGTAGCATCCATAGCTATACGATCCTCCCGCAACTCACATTAATCGAATCTCGACAACTAACTCAACTCATTTAAATTCCCGATCAATTTAAATCGATAATTGTTTTTGTTGAGATCCCTACACAGATTCATGTTAAAACATGCATTATTGATTTGCTTTGGCCTAGGTTATAGTTCCTGACACAAACTTTATTGGATATACCGTGACATGGCGTTATTTCGTCATTAATGCCAACTGTTTTGTTCCGGTACCGAATTGACAACTATCCAGCTTTATTAATTTTGTGCCACCCCAAATTATTCTCCTTAAAACGTAAAATGAATGAGTCCGCTAATTCATGTCGGAGTAAAATCAAAATCTTGAAACAATAAAATTAATCAGTTTAGAATTAAATAGTATATTTTAAATGTATATTCTTTAATCCTTTTATAGATGACAAAATCTTCCAATTGCAGTGTTACTGATATAAGATTGATACTTGACGAATGCCAACTCGATAACAAACTTAACATAATATTGTCAGCTAATAGAATATCATCAATCTACAATAAGGTATTGTTGACAACAACATTTACTGCAGCTGCTAGTTTCAATTGTTGTATAAAATTCGACTTCAATAGTCGAGTTTACTTATTCATATTTTAATACACAAAATATCATGTACGTTAACATACGATAGGGTAAAGCAAGGTGTAATGCCAAACATTGCTACCAGTTGTATTTCAATATTAGAAATAAATTATCTGCAGTTGCATGTTTTGTGCCGTAATTATATTAAAAATGTTTATATCTTAATCTAAAAAGGATGTTTTATAACATAGATGTTATATGAATTGACTAATCAATAACAGACGATGTATCAAAATAAGGATCAGAGGTCATTATGATGAACTGCAATGTTATCATATTTTGGCCCCTGTTCCTGACTCAACATAGCAGCGGGACTAAATACATGATAATGACGTATTTCCACTGATGAAATTTGATTTCCTGGAGCAATATCCTTTTCTATCACAGAGTATATTATTTATTATCCATATTTAGCTATTGGAATATGAAATAAGCTAAAATATATTTATATTTTCTAACTTTTTGACATTTGCATTTCAATTTGTAATAAGTTTTTAGGTAATTACCAGCAATTAAATTTGATAAAATTTGATAAATTTAAAGCCTCATACATTGAATTTCAAAATATTACGAGTGATGATTATAAACTAAACTGAATGATTTGTTCTTAAGCCTTCATGTACTGTATAAGATTTATCTGGACTAGCACACCTACGAAATTTAATCAATATAACCTTTTCATATATTTGGTTACTAAGTAAATTTATGAAAGTTGCAGTTATGTTGAAGTTATCATTTTATTTTTATCTTGTAATTTAAAGAAAAAGATTCCTGCATTTAATTTTGAATCGTAGATTGTCGTTTTTTCCATAAAAACATTAAATTAATTATGAACAAAGATGCTATAATTCTTATTATTTCGTTAGAGTACCTTTGAACGTAATTTTTAATAATTTTAATGAAATTGAATTATATAATTTTATTGCTAATTTATCAAAAGCAGATTCATGTTTTTGTAAAATCTCTAATGAAAGTTGTATTTTTATTACACACAACTTTGCCTCGTTATTTTTCAATTGACTTTGATCGTGTTATTTGCTCAATTATGATGTGTATTTAGACTCTCGCATCGCCCGTAGATGCGAAGAGATATATGTTTCCTAATAATCTGCACAGATTAAAATTAATAATTATTGAAATGAAAAGAATTAATGCTCATGTAGAGTAATTTATTAATAATCTTACCTCTTAGTAATGGGCTGCAAAACACGTAAATAGAATCAAAGGGAAATTTCAAAATCGATGTAAATTCTTTCTGTTTTTTTCAGTAATTTTGGCTACTGCTGTATGTATGTGAAAATTAATTTCAAGTCATCGGGTCAATTGTGCAAAGACTGAACTCGGAGAGGTGTTATCAAGCAGAGAATTGAGAACATATAGGAGTCAAATTTATAATAATTAATTAAATATTATCAATAATTATTAATTATTAATATTTATAAATAATTATGTTTTATTATAAATAATAATTAATTATTATTTGTTATAAATAAATTTAAAAAAAATCAATTCTTTTTAATTATTTAAATAGAATTACTCACTAATGAATTGAATTGCCTCTATGCTTGTCTTCATTTTCATTTTTTCCAATATCGAGGCGCTGTTTTATACCTAATTCACATTTTTTGTAATAAAGTAGTTGTATAAGTCAATATCCCATTTTGTATCGTAAGTTTAACCAATCTATACTAGTCTGATCGTTATATTTCTAATACTACCCCCCCATGTGATATCTATTTTAACATGCTTATAAGTTATTTATTACCGAATTAAAGTACTGCATTGATTGTATTGTTGCGGCTTCACGCCTTGATTATGGCATAATTAATTGCATGAATGTGATAACAATGTTTATACGACAATCTGTAAAGCCATGTAATTCACACGGTCTAAGCTCAAGTTCGTGCCATTCACTAGCTTTTATCCAAAATGAACAAACTCAGCCTAAAATGGTAACACGACAGTTGAGCTCCCAAACCTCCTCAGCTGTCGTGACAAATAACGAGCAACTTCAAAACGACCACGTCTTTATTCATTTAGCAAAGGTAAATTAATTAATTTTAAACGGGGATTTAATTTATGTTTCAAGACTTAATTTTTTCCAATATTTTGAGTTTTTACATAACATTAACTTTACACTCTTGCATTTGTCTGCAATCTGTGACATCTAAGAAAAGTGTTTATTTTCAAATGTAAGAATAAAAACTTTAATTAATTGCTTTGAATACAGCGCAACATTTTATGAAGGATTTGCAATTATGTGTTCATACAAGTTACTTAAAAGAGATTCATTAGTAGTTGAAGCGGCAAAGAGCTCGACGTGGTAATAGGTCATTTTCTTCTTGTACCAACGAGATAAACTAAACATGATGTCTGATTTATGGTAAGGAAAAACTGAACAAAATTTAATCAAATATAAATATATAAATTATCAAAATATTAACTAATGCAAATTGTAAGTTCTACACTGATAATGTTTACGGAGATATATCGAATAGCGTACATAGTTTTACATAAACGTCTTTCTACTTCATAGGAAATACATTATTCGTGTATACTTAGTCTGTATACTTATTCGTGTATACCTGAATACGTAGTATCTGGGGACTGAGTACTAATATACTAAGTACTAATACCCAGTACTGAGTAATTTTATTAAAATTATTTTTATTTTACGGAAAACGATGTTAAAAAAGGCAGTTAGCCGGGTAACGATGTTAATGAAAGGCAGTTAATCGGGAAACGATGTTAAAGAAAAACAGTTAGCCGGGAAACGAGATGTTAATTCTTTGTCAAAATAGCATTTGTATATCGGTCGAACAATAACAGAATATAATGTTTAATGAACAAAAATAAAAACTAAAGAATATAAAATTAACAAGCTCAAATTCATACTATATATATGGTATGAATAAATATGTTTGCTATTTGTTAGTTTTGTTCATTAAAAATCATCTTCTGTTGCCTGACCGATATACATATGCTTAAAGACAATTGCATGTCGATTAATTTCAATTATTTTAAAAGGAATGGGCGAAGACGCGTTTATCAAAGAAGAAATATTTAAGCTTCTCCCTGATTCTGTAGTCCCCTGCATAAACGATACAAATATGTACGTTGCAATTGAAGCCATTAATTCAGCCGGTAGTTTGCATGATGGGTTTTGTGAAGATGACCCTGTTATTAAGGCATATATACATCACCTATACTATAACGATGATGAAAAGATTAAACTTGCTATACTGAATAATATAGTGATTTGCCCGAAATCTGTTCAAGCTTGTCTTGATCTTTTACCTAATTTTGAGAATCTCTCTCGAGTATCAATTTATAAACTTGTGATAAAAAAATTAGACATAGATAAACTCTAAATGTATGAGTGAATGACGATATTAAAATTAGGATTTTATAAATTAAGTTAAAATGCTTTGAATTGTTTTGAAAATGCAGTAATCGCTGTCTGGTCAACAAAGCATTGCGATAATAATCTCTGTAAATTATACGATATGCTAGATGTCACTTGTTCCTTGGAAACTACTGATAAACTATTTAACATGGTCTTACGAAAAATTGGATCACTTACCATCATTCACTCTTTCGAACATTTGGCTTTACAGAACAAATGGTAAGTGTTTTTATTTTCGTTAGACTGCTTAAAACTGAAAGTTGAAAGAACTTAAATTGTAAAATGTTTTTGTAATAGCGACAATGCTCACCGGAGTTTTTATGTAATTAAAATTATAAATAAAACAGGATATCAATATAAATAAGAAATATATTATTTATATCAATATAAATAATTCTTTTCTTAAAGAATTAAGAATTTAAAAAATTCTTAAAGAATTAAGAATTTCTTAATTCTATTCTTAATGATATTTAATTATATATTAATGTTAATACTTTATTTTATTAATTTTATTTTACATAATTATTTCGCATGTACTTATCAATAACGTAGACGTTGCGAGCTGTGGGTAAAATTATTATTATTTTCACATTCGCTAATGCTTTTTCTGCAATCGATAATATATCCACGTCGTTTTTTTGAAATTAGTTATTTTAATTTTAAATTCATTAGTTAACGATGAATATAAAATTATAATAGTTACATTTAATAGTTAACTAAACATGGAGAACTGATATTTATATAATACGATACATTTTTTATTTATATATTATATAATTTTAAAGATATAAATTATTATATCATAGTTATTTAATAATGTTGCTCAAAATGTTCAACGATAAATTATTTTATTCTTCTTTACTTTCCAGTTAATTCGGAATACGAAATGTCATTCTACTATTGTGACTTGAAGATTTACTTATTGTAAAACAGAAAATTATTTCGACTTTACAATTAACAATAAAATTTATTCAAATAGAAATGAAATGTATGGTTCTTTGATTATAATGTTTTTCCTGTCGATATTAGTATTCCGATCAACTTATCAGAAAATTTATTGTGTTCACAAAACTGTAAATGATTACGATAAATACATGTATCTTTAGTACGAAATTACAAAAATCTTTTTATATCAAAGTGCAACATATTTTTAAGAAGGTATTTTTTAGTTAATTGATATCAATAGATATAGACCCACATTTGTAGATAAAAAATATTCTTTGGTTAATTTATATACGTTTATTTGATTTTTTCTATTTTTATAATAAACGAATAAAATTTTATAAAATTTCTATGATATTTCTATCATATTTTTTTCGCAGTGACTTTCAAAAATTATATGAACGCTGTTTCTGTTATGGTTTTAAACTAATTACAGATCACATTATAAATTTAGTATAATTTTACAGTATAGCCATCAATGTTATTAAACAACAACTATATGCGCGATTGTGATTTCTACTAAAATACACATCCCCATATGTTTGTTTGAAAATATATGTGATGTATGTTAAATTTAAAGATAAAGCGTTAACTTCAAGGAGTTCACTACTATTTATCGATATTCGTTTACATGCTACGTATTTTCATCGTAGTATTAAGTCATTTGTAATACTCGCGAAGATTAATGTACTCATGTACATTTTCATGAAATTATAGATAACGAAAAGTCATTCGAACAGTGTTTCCATATATGCAATTGATGGACATGGTACTGTTAAAAATAAAATGCATTTAGTGTATCCTTTCCTTTTACTATTTCTTTCAAATTACATGGATTGACGTCACTTGATGTGTTTGGCTTACGTTCCGTTTCATCTTTTTGTTTATAGTTCAATTTCAATCTTACACTTTTACTATGCTATTACCCTTAGCTTGTAATAACGGTTCCTTATCCAAATTGATAGATTTGTAATATTATATATATTACTGCATCAACGTCTCCAAACTGCTGATTTCATAAATTGAAATTATTTTTTTGCGAGGATATTTTTGTTGATCGACAAGAATAACAGTTAAAGCTTGCATATTCCAGAATTCGATTCCACATGTATCTTTGTTGATTAACTATCTACATCTTGTTTTTTGTATAAATGTGATTTCGAGCTTGAAGTATATCTATCTTAGTTACAAAATATACAATTTATCATCATTTGCCGATGTCATGTCATGCTTACAATTTACAAATCACGATACTTTAGGCCTATCGTTTATTTTCTTATTAGTGACTCGTGTATAAAATTCATTGAAAAGTATTTATTTTTAATAGATTAAAATCCTGTATGTTATTCCTTACTTATATAATATTTTGCTAATCTTTTATTTTTCTAGGTTTGACGGAGAAAAGAAACTGCCAACAATCTCAACCACAAACGGAAATTTGTATGTTTGGGCGAGTATTTGTAAATATCACTCTTCATGTACAGCAAGCGCAGCGGCTAAGATCTATATAAACGATCACATTTTACCGAGTTCTAGTGCCATATTAAATGCGATAAAAGACGAGTATGACTTCCTCAAAGTTCGATATGTTCATGTTATTTTGCAATCTTTATCTTTTAGTATATTACCGAAATTTGCCGAGAATGCTCATCTATGGAATAACATTGATACATTATTTAGATTTCAGCAGTACCTGATAGTCTTATCTTGTATTAAGCCGATCAGTGATTCAGAAGGGTATTTAGGAGAGTTTTTGATTTCTTACAAATCATTTTTAACTTTCGTTTAAATAAACTAATAAAAAAGTTTTTATTTAAGAGGAAAAAAATAAAAAAAAACGCTTTTAATCGATTTTAAATTGCTTTTTAATTAATTGTTAGTGAACTGTGACAATACTGACTGAGTAGCTTAACAATCTACACAATCTAATAATTAGAATGACTTACATTGTTGTTTATTAATTTTAATAAATTGATTATCTAAAATTAAAATTAACTAAAATTAATTAAATTTAGTAAAATAGCCACATTTAATTATATCAATTGAATTAATTTTAATAGAATTAGTAGAAACATCGTGTTGAGTGCCATATTAAACTTTGTGTAAAAAACATTATGGATATTCTTTTTAATTGTATACAATGTATTCTTTCACTTATAAAAACGACAAGTTTTCCTGCTAAAATTAATACCTGATTATGATTAATCGTGATTTAAGCGAAATCACGAATTAACAAATGTTTAATATTATAACTATCTAGACAATTAACATTTAATTGTGAATTAAAAATAAGTTTTATTTTTTAATTTAAATTTTGGAGCAGGATCAATTTAAACACTACTTTATTTTTATATTTTACTAGCTGCTGTAGCGTCATCAGAAAAATAAAGTACATATTGTTCTTTAACTGTTAATGATAAGTTTAACGACAGTTGATGCACAAATTGTACGTTTTTTACTAATGATGCAGCAGTTTAGCGAGATAAAAATAAATTAGTGTTTTGATTTATCCTGCTCCAAAATTCTAAATTTGATAGCTCGCTTACGAGCCAATTTAATTGAGTATACCCACTTAACATTCAACTTAAATTTTACATATAATATATTAATATTACAACAAAATACTGAAATTAAAGATTGTGATAAAATTAAACGCTTTTATTACACATTTTGCACACTACACATTTATTTATGTGCATTATTACTTTCATATTTGATTAATGTCGTTAGTCAGTTGTTCTAAATTCAAAAACTTACCGACGATCAAACGATTTAGTTTATTGCAATGCAGATGTGGATATAGTAACAAGAACTTGCTGATAATATTTGACCAAAATAAATGTGTTAAGAAATATAATCTATGCAGAACAATGTATTAAAAATGCACAAATGTTATTGATTGAAAGCAATTTAACTCTGATGCAGTGTTCTTGCGGTGGTGTCATAAAACGACATTTAAAATATTCAGTTGTAATATTTATATATTATTTTAATTCAATGTAATGTTTATACTATGATATTGCATATAACATTTAAATAAAACTTTTTTGAATCAATTTTGCTTTAATGAAGTTGCTTATTTTACATATAACCTATTTACTTTAATCTACATTACTTTGCTCTAATTTAATCGTCATGTTAATTGATCTTTAATTTACTTCAATTTAAACACTTCCATGTTTTTTGTTGTTTTAATATTGACGCGTGTTTTAGAAAGAAAATTTACTTGTTCATTGAAGAACTGCTATTTAATGAAGCCTTTTCTGTGCATCTTTATTCTTATATGGCTACCGTTATCCACAATCTCTTCAGTACGGACTCCAGATACGCAACTATATGCAGATTTATATTTAACAAAATACTCAGTATTGAACAGGTATCGATATCAAAATATAAAGATCAGGTACTCATTTTTTGTTTCGATTTGCGAAAATTAATGGCTCTTGTTATATAGTCCGAAAGCGATGTACAATTAAGAAGAAATAGAGCGGTTCATTTGGTAACCGAAATATTATGGTATTATAATGGCCGTCATTGTAGAGAGTTAACGGATTTCTACAATCAAATTGTAAGACATTTGAAAATCTTTTTGTTATTTTTAGCAAATATTTTATATGTTGTTCATAATATTATTTTTAATAATTTATTTTATTTGATTTCAGATAGTTGTACATATAAGATGATGATAATGGCCATCTTTATATTTTGTATATGTTGAAATTAAATGATTGTTCTTTCTTTTAATTATCAAATATAAATTGAATCTATTTTTCTTTCATAAAAATTTGGAACATGTCAATTTTGGAACTTTTTGAATGTAATATCAATCGAATTAAATCAGCTAACTGAGTCTACTTATTCATACTATGTAAAAATTAAAAATTATTCTTAATAAAAATAATAATTAAATTTATAAATTATTAAATAATAATAAAAATTTATATTAGATTTCATTTAATTTATATGAAGTTTAAATTTAAAATTTTAATTTAACATAAAAATCATTTTTTATGAATTAACTAATAAATAACCGACGATGCATCAGAATAAAGATTATATGTCATCCAGAGAAACTTCCATGTTGTCAGTTTTTCATGTTCATAGTAAAAATTCGCTCTTTGCGAACTGCAATATATAGATTCATATATTGTACATTCATGTCTTCATAAGCACGATACCTTGTATAAAATGTGAGCCAGAAGATCGCTTTTAAAGGTAGCAGATGGGACAACGGATCACATATTTTACAATAAGGAAAATAGCAAGAAAACACGACTTGTAATGGTTACTTTTACGAAGGTTTATAAAATTACTTTACTTCAACAGTTTATTAGCAGTTAGTGTCTTTTCCATTATACAATTTTACCCGTCTTTTATAATAATAAAAAAATTTATTCGTTCTCTAATAAGAAATATATTTTTAATATTGTTTGGATATTTTCTTTTTAGTTAATTCATAGCATATCAAGTTTGAGTACTTCGATTCGGGCATGTGCGTTAAAGTGCCTGGGATTCCTTTGCAGTTTAAACAAACCTCTCGGCCGTCGAAGCCTACCTCTGTTAATAAGTGTAACATATTCATCTACTTGGATGCTTTTCTGGTAGATTTTCTTTTCCGTTTTTTTAAAAGGCATTGCAACTGGACGACAATTATGTTCGTAACAATGCGCTTTGCGCCTTTTTTTGATGTTATCACGGTCCGTGATTTGAGAATGAATTGCTTTCCCCTTAGCAAAGCTATGAACGAAGTACATTCTGTAATCCTTAGTCTCTTAAGTTGTGAGGTATGACGTTCATTCAAATAAGAGTGACAATTTATATTTATATATTAATGGTTACATTGCATATTGTTTTAATAATTTTTGTGGAATTTAGCGACGAATAATTAAGTTGCTTAGTTCTAATGCTGATGATCAAGATCCTTTGTACAAACATAATTTATCATCTGCTAATAAATATCTGCTTATATCACCAACTATAGTATGAATGAGTGTTTTTATATGATCGATTTAAGAAACATCGCTAATTGAAATTTACTCGATTTGAACGTACGTGAAAAAAAAACAGTTTTTATTTATTAAAATATATTTTCCATTGCCGAATCTTTTAGCAATTTCGAAACTCAAGTAAGAACAAAATCTAAATTGTAAACTCGCCAGTTAGTTTCGTGCATGTTCTCTTGTTCAGATTTATTTATCGCTCTTGTATGAGGCATGCAGACTTTGTTCGAGAATTGCGCATTTAGAAAAAGTAGCGTTTTTATATGTTTTTACAACTCGACCGATTTAAATGTCAGCAAAAATTACAAAATTTATTTTCTGAACCTTTTATACGAACTCATTATTAGATTTTAATGCAAGGTTATCAAATGTATTGTATAATGATTATATAAATATTACAATTTAAGATTATAATTATATATATGTATAATTAGAAGATTAAACATATGAGTAGAAGATAGGTGTGGTAGTTACTAAAATATTATAGTTTAGCATATTTATTTTGCTACTGATGAAAGGTAATCTTTTCGGTCCTAAAAATTAAAACAAAATTTGCTATTTAATACAATTTACTTTGTTAGATCTTACTTTCTTCTCTTTGTTTCGTATCTGATGAACTATATAATTACTCGGTATTTGTTTCTCTATTTGTGAAGTTTCTTTATTTTTACTTTTACTATTTAGAATACCATCATTCGCACAAATGTTGTTAAAGGAATCTGCAAACTAATTCACCTTAAATTATTGTGCTATACAAACACCTTGCATCTGCATATTCTATTCTGGTTTCAAACAAAGAACTGCGCTATTCTCAGTGAATGTCGATCACATTTAACAATGTTTTTTTTCGTCAGTCAAAAATATAAAGGGTAAATTAAGCTACTGGGCATTACATGAATTTAATTAATCTTACAATTGAGTAAACCTATATTTTTTGAATTATTTTATTTAATATATGCTATTATTTTAAAAATTAGAATCGGTACAGTCTTAATATTTAATAAAACTTTGTAATTTAGCCCTTTAAAATAATTTTAAATAATGTTTTTTAATCAAAAACTTTACCACACAGCAAAACGGTTCGTAAACAAAAGCGTATTTTATCAAATCATAAAATGATGATGTTATAGGTTTTTATTATTTCCAGACTCTCTCCTATTATTCATGCCATATTCGCGTACTTGCTGTGATTATAAATGAGATTACATTGCCATTCTATTATCAAAACTAAACTTTTTACATTGATGTAATTCATTTTAGTGTTATGTAACATTATTTAGGATTGGCTAATTGTAGTCGATACAATTTATAAATATTATTTGGGTTAATAATTTCTTTAATCTAATTGTCAAAATAATAATCATATTTTTATCCTTATATTTATTATTTATGCATACTTTATTAAGCATAGGCATCATACTATCTTGAAGTGTCCATTATTTGAATATTTGTCTTTTGGGTGTGATTGATGAAGCAAAGTAATTCATTTAAAAAATAGCAGATAAAATATTATTGACAAACCTCTTGCGTAGTATTAAAGTAAATATTAAATCTCAAAGATTAAATATATATAAGAGAAACTCGGATTTTTGCGATTGTTAAGGCCATAAGCAAGTAAAATGTATTAAGCAAGTAAAGACCATATGCAAATAAAATGTTTAATGTAAAAATAATTTCAGTACGATTGGAATAAAAACTTTAAGGTCATTTTACAAAAGACCACATTATACAGTATATATTCATTATATAAAATGCTTTCATGCAATGGCGCTGACAATTACATCTAAAATTTCGAGCATCTAATGTACACACTGATATTAAGTTTCTGCACAAATTAGAAACACATTAAATTTCAAACACAAATTATAAAGCATATCTTATTTTTTGTAACGATTTTAATAATAAATTCAATAGTGTTTCTTTTGTCAAATAGTTAGATAAAATTTAAATTGAACTTTCAATTAAGAAAATCACAAAAGTTTCTAATTAATGCTTTACAAGTCCAATTGAGCACATTAAATTTTGTAAATATTCACAAAATTATACTTTCGATGAATTTTTATAAATGCTTTTATCATTTAGAAATTATGTATTGAAATAAAAATTATATCAGTATACAAATTAATTTATTACAGTAATATTGCTTACAAAATGTTAATACGATGTGATGATTATGTGTCTTATGTCATTATACGATACTAACTGTGCATTGAATCCAAAATTTGCAGTACCTATTTTAGACCTAATTAATTCAATATCCAACTCAGAAAACTACCAGGTAGTAATTTTTTAAAATATTGAACTGTTATTTTGATTTACTATGTCCCCTGCAATAACTATTACAATTCAGTTTTTTATTTATTATTTATCATCGATTTCGGCTTATTTGATTAGTAGAATTTTCAAACATTTCCATATATTCATACTGAATTTTTTCGATTAAATTATTTAATGTAAATATTTAATTACTTAATTTGAATTAAATATTTTGATTAACATTTTCGATAATACCCTGGCATAAAAGTAAACATTATCAACAAGCCTATAAAATACAAATGACATGATTTATAATATATAATTATATTTTATTATAACAATTATGCAATCTGCAGATATTTCATGATATTTTATAGTCGATATTTTAAACATAATAAGTCAATGGTTAATAGAATAATAACATAATTAACTTTGATCTTGTTCATAACAATTTAAATAATTCATATATAATTCTCAGGCTTCTCTTCGTCATCTTTCTCGGCTTGTTCATCCACGTTCATCTTGTCTTCCTCCTTCCTCTCGACCTCATCAGGCTCAGTCTCGTCATCAGACATCTCCCTTTCGCGCTCCTTCTCCATGATTAACATAATAGGATACTGGATAGACTGGGAGTGCTACTTCACAATGTCCTTGATCTCGCGCTTTCAAGGTACTCCTCCAACTGGTCCTCCTTTAGCCAGAGTGTTATCTTTGTCCCGCGGCCCAGACGTTCACCCGTAGTGTCCTTGCGCACCGTGAAGTTTCTGCTGCACTCGA
>WNNJ02003346.1:0-10091 GCA_012934845.2 Pomphorhynchus laevis | reverse complement strand
TTTTATAAGGTTAAAAAAACTTCCGATTTTAGTTATCTTCAGTGAAGATAGAGGACAAACGAATTGAATGAAATATCTTATTGCATATTATCTTTTATATGGCTCGGATGATATACCAGCGTGTTCTACGACTGAAATAATTAGTTTAATTTAGAACGTAACAAAATATCGATAACAATATGAAATTGATAGAAAAAATACTTAAAAATATATCACAAAATTATGCGCGGAAGTATTATTTTTAAAAGGTTCAAGATAATTTCAGATTTTAGTTATCATCAATAAAACAATCAGACAGGGATAACAAAATCATCATCAATACAGTACGGCTCAAAAATTGTGCATGACATACGCTCACATTAAATGTTGCTAACGACACAGACAGCACATCAAAATTATTTTGAACAAAATGTATGGTTGGCTAAATAGTACGATATTAGAAGTTTACAATCTTTAGAGGATATACTTACCATCAAGTTTAAGAAAGACATTTTCTTACACACGCATTCTTGTAGAATGCAATAGTTTCAAATGTTGAATCGTTAATTTGTCCAGAGCAAATCACAAAAGGTTGATAATATTAAACGGTAATGTTCAAAACACAAAAACAATATAAAGTTTTTTCATAACAAAAATATGTGAAAGAGCCGAATTTTAAAAGAATAAACTTACTTTACTTTATCTTGAAAAATAAATTATTAATTTTTACATAGCGAAAAATATCGTTCCCCAAATATTCCGAAAGTATAAGATAGCAATTTATCTAGTTTAACTAAAAAATATAGATATCAGACCTTAATGTTGAAGATAAAGAAGTATAAACTAAACTTGGCAAACATAGCAAACACTCATTAATGAATCAATAAATCTGCTTACAATATTAATTCAAGGTACCTATTGAGAAATACTTATTGCATCAATTCTGAAAATATCCACATATACAAACATCCATAATTTTAAGTGAAATTATACCAGTTGTATGCTTCGAATCTTAACAATATTAAAAAGTCAACTGTATTTAAAATGATTAACTAAAATTGAGCAGCTGCCATATGCATTATTCTAGCTTAAAGCGAATTGTATTCAATCATGTTACAAACACTTTTGCATAAAAGTTCCGAAGTGTATGATACTTCAAATGATCGTTTTCTGAGAGAATACTAAAACTCAAATATACATACAAATACTGACAGTAGTATACCTACAATATTTCCGGCTAGACAGTTTAAAATAAGGATTAACACAAATATATTATTAAATTACCAAAACGAAATTGTTTTTGAATGTATACGACTCCATTTAGATGTTAACGTGTAATTTATAAATATTTTGCTTTAAATCGACTGCGAGATATCACAATAAATGTACTCGTCATTTTTTTTATTAGGATTGCAATAATTTCGCAACACATATCAGAAACGTATTTATATAAAGATAAGCGATTGAAATTTAGTAACCTCATCGATGTCGGAATACATATACATCGCATACGCGCGATATGACAACTTATCGATGTCTTTAATTCACAGTGTTAAACCATTCTTGAAGCCATACAGATATTAACGAAAATAGTCCTGTTGTAACAATCCAAGTGACATTATATTCTTAAAAAATTCAACTTAAACAAGTTATTAATTGTAAGCACGTAACGCGTGTAAACGATAGATTCGAAACTTGTACGAAACTAATGTAGAACATTTAGTTCAAAGTTAAAAATTTATTTCAAATACTGAGCTTCAAGTTAATATCTGCTAATCATAGAAAATTTAATTCCCAAAATGTAATCAATTAACAATATTGAATTGTAAAATGCTAAAAGATTACGGCAAGCTGAGGATCGTATACAAATTTATTGAATATGCATTGTTACCTATTTTCAAAGCAACTGAGATAAGACGAATTCATTGAATGTGTCAAAGAGCATCGTTGTAATAGTTTACAAATGTTCAATACAAAAAAGAATACAGATAAACATATTCGAGCACTTTGATAAATATTCATATGGTTGCTAATTACTTAAAAGTATATAACAATATAGCCTGTAATGTGTTATTTATCAAATAAAAGAGTTTAAAGATTACAAAATTTGATAATTTAAACGATTACCGCGTAAACACAACGAACGAAATTCTTCACTTCAGCTAAATTTGCCGCATAATTAATTATTTAATTTATCATTTTAATAATTAATAAATTATTAATTTATTATTATATTAAATAATATCTTATCATATAATAATATATCATATCTTATTATCTATTAGAAATTTATTATTAAATTATTATCGTAATTTATTAATTTAATTATTCAAGTTAATTTCCAATTCGAGATTGAGACTTAAATAGTGACAGATTCAAAACTCATATTCAAATCTTTCAAATTATGGAACTGCAAGAAAACATTTCAATATTACTAACTTTGACAAAAACAGATTAAAAGTAAACTCAAGTTGAAGAAATCAATAATTAACATAAATGAATTACGAAAACGATTAAAATTTTCGAGACTCGAACGAGCATATGACGTTGAAGAAGACAAACATGCTATTGATGAACCAAATATTAGGCCAAATACTTTTGTCTATAAAAAGCAGACGAGATCGTCCAAAAACACATTCAAGAAAAATTCAATTACGAATTTAGATATACGCAAGTTGGGAAAGAATTGTAAACAACATTATTATAAAGATGAGAAATAATAAATATAAAGTAATCCTTAAAAATATAAGAAATAATTGGTGTTGCACAATTTTCACGAACATTGCATCATCTGATATAAACGCATGCTAAAATTGTTGGAATAAATATCTTATTGCATATTATTATCCCTTTATATTGCGCTAAGTCTTACCACCATGTTCCATAACTTAATTACATTTTATAATGCAGCAGTGCAGAAATCATGTTACTTTGAAAGTAAATATTAACGTGACGATTATGTTCAAAAACAAAATATAATCAATAAAACAGAAAATTAATAAAATATACAGCTATAAAAGCACAGCTGTATGTAGTATTTTTATAAGGTTAAAAATAACTTCCGATTTTAGTTATCTTCAGTGAAGATAGAGGACAAACGAATTGAATGAAATATCTTATTGCATATTATCTTTTATATGGCTCGGATGATATACCAGCGTGTTCTACGACTGAAATAATTAGTTTAATTTAGAACGTAACAAAATATCGATAACAATATGAAATTGATAGAAAAAATACTTAAAAATATATCACAAAATTATGCGCGGAAGTATTATTTTTAAAAGGTTCAAGATAATTTCAGATTTTAGTTATCATCAATAAAACAATCAGACAGGGATAACAAAATCATCATCAATGCAGTACGGCTCAAAAATTGTGCATGACATACGCTCACATTAAATGTTGCTAACGACACAGACAGCACATCAAAATTATTTTGAACAAAATGTATGGTTGGCTAAATAGTACGATATTAGAAGTTTACAATCTTTAGAGGATATACTTACCATCAAGTTTAAGAAAGACATTTTCTTACACACGCATTCTTGTAGAATGCAATAGTTTCAAATGTTGAATCGTTAATTTGTCCAGAGCAAATCACAAAAGGTTGATAATATTAAACGGTAATGTTCAAAACACAAAAACAATATAAAGTTTTTTCATAACAAAAATATATGAAAGAGCATAATTTTAAAAGTATAAACTTACTTTACATTATCTTAAAAAATAAATTATTAATTTTTACATAGCGAAAAATATCGTTCCCCAAATATTCCGAAAGTATAAGATAGCAATTTATCTAGTTTAACTAAAAAATATAGATATCAGACCTTAATGTTGAAGATAAAGAAGTATAAACTAAACTTGGCAAACATAGCAAACACTCATTAATGAATCAATAAATCTGCTTACAATATTAATTCAAGGTACCTATTGAGAAATACTTATTGCATCAATTCTGAAAATATCCACATATACAAACATCCATAATTTTAAGTGAAATTATACCAGTTGTATGCTTCGAATCTTAACAATATTAAAAAGTCAACTGTATTTAAAATGATTAACTAAAATTGAGCAGCTGCCATATGCATTATTCTAGCTTAAAGCGAATTGTATTCAATCATGTTACAAACACTTTTGCATAAAAGTTCCGAAGTGTATGATACTTCAAATGATCGTTTTCTGAGAGAATACTAAAACTCAAATATACATACAAATACTGACAGTAGTATACCTACAATATTTCCTGCTAGACAGTTTAAAATGTGGATTAACACAAATATATTATTAAATTACCAAAACGAAATTGTTTTTGAATGTATACGACTCCATTTAGATGTTAACGTGTAATTTATAAATATTTTGCTTTAAATCGACTGCGAAGATATCACAATATATGTACTCGTCATTTTTTTATTAGGATTGCTATAATTTCGCAACACATATCAGAAACGTATTTATATAAAGATAAGCGATTGAAATTTAGTAACCTCATCGATGTCGGAATACATATACATCGCATACGCGCGATATGACAACTTATCGATGTCTTTAATTCACAGTGTTAAACCATTCTTGAAGCCATACAGATATTAACGAAAATAGTCCTGTTGTAAAAATCCAAGTGACATTATATTCTTAAAAAATTCAACTTAAACAAGTTATTAATTGTAAGCACGTAACGCGTGTAAACGATAGATTCGAAACTTGTACGAAACTAATGTAGAACATTTAGTTCAAAGTTAAAAATTTATTTCAAATACTGAGCTTCAAGTTAATATCTGCTAATCATAGAAAATTTAATTCCCAAAATGTAATCAATTAACAATATTGAATTGTAAAATGCTAAAAGATTACGGCAAGCTGAGGATCGTATACAAATTTATTGAATATGCATTGTTACCTATTTTCAAAGCAACTGAGATAAGACGAATTCATTGAATGTGTCAAAGAGCATCGTTGTAATAGTTTACAAATGTTCAATACAAAAAAGAATACAGATAAACATATTCGAGCACTTTGATAAATATTCATATGGTTGCTAATTACTTAAAAGTATATAACAATATAGCCTGTAATGTGTTATTTATCAAATAAAAGAGTTTAAAGATTACAAAATTTGATAATTTAAACGATTACCGCGTAAACACAACGAACGAAATTCTTCACTTCAGCTAAATTTGCCGCATAATTAATTATTTAATTTATCATTTTAATAATTAATAAATTATTAATTTATTATTATATTAAATAATATCTTATCATATAATAATATATCATATCTTATTATCTATTAGAAATTTATTATTAAATTATTATCGTAATTTATTAATTTAAATATTCAAGTTAATTTCCAATTCGAGATTGAGACTTAAATAGTGACAGATTCAAAACTCATATTCAAATCTTTCAAATTATGGAACTGCAAGAAAACATTTCAATATTACTAACTTTGACAAAAACAGATTAAAAGTAAACTCAAGTTGAAGAAATCAATAATTAGCATAAATGAACTACGAAAACGATTAAAATTTTCGAGACTCGAACGAGCATATGACGTTGAAGAAGACAAACATGCTATTGATGAACCAAATATTAGGCCAAATACTTTTGTCTATAAAAAGCAGACGAGATCGTCCGAAAACACATTCAAGAAAAATTAAATTACAAATTTAGATATACGCAAGTTGGAGAAGAATTGTAAACAACATTATTATAAAGATGAGAAATAATAAATATAAAGTAATCCTTAAAAATATAAGAAATAATTGGTGTTGCACAATTTTCACGAACATTGCATCATCTGATATAAACGCATGCTAAAATTGTTGGAATAAATATCTTATTGCATATTATTATCCCTTTATATTGCGCTAAGTCTTACCACCATGTTCCATAACTTAATTACATTTTATAATGCAGCAGTGCAGAAATCATGTTACTTTGAAAGTAAATATTAACGTGACGATTATGTTCAAAAACAAAATATAATCAATAAAACAGAAAATTAATAAAATATACAGCTATAAAAGCACAGCTGTATGTAGTATTTTTATAAGGTTAAAAATAACTTCCGATTTTAGTTATCTTCAGTGAAGATAGAGGACAAACGAATTGAATGAAATATCTTATTGCATATTATCTTTTATATGGCTCGGATGATATACCAG
Source organism: Pomphorhynchus laevis (assembly GCA_012934845.2). Taxonomy (NCBI): domain Eukaryota; kingdom Metazoa; phylum Acanthocephala; class Palaeacanthocephala; order Echinorhynchida; family Pomphorhynchidae; genus Pomphorhynchus; species Pomphorhynchus laevis. Next base: position 3,936 of record WNNJ02003346.1, on the reverse strand, counting down.
CGTGTTCTACGACTGAAATAATTAGTTTAATTTAGAACGTAACAAAATATCGATAACAATATGAAATTGATAGAAAAAATACTTAAAAATATATCACAAAATTATGCGCGGAAGTATTATTTTTAAAAGGTTCAAGATAATTTCAGATTTTAGTTATCATCAATAAAACAATCAGACAGGGATAACAAAATCATCATCAATACAGTACGGCTCAAAAATTGTGCATGACATACGCTCACATTAAATGTTGCTAACGACACAGACAGCACATCAAAATTATTTTGAACAAAATGTATGGTTGGCTAAATAGTACGATATTAGAAGTTTACAATCTTTAGAGGATATACTTACCATCAAGTTTAAGGAAGACATTTTCTTACACACGCATTCTTGTAGAATGCAATAGTTTCAAATGTTGAATCGTTAATTTGTCCAGAGCAAATCACAAAAGGTTGATAATATTAAACGGTAATGTTCAAAACACAAAAACAATATAAAGTTTTTTCATAACAAAAATATGTGAAAGAGCCGAATTTTAAAAGAATAAACTTACTTTACTTTATCTTGAAAAATAAATTATTAATTTTTACATAGAGAATAATATCGTTCCCCAAATATTCCGAAAGTGTAAGATAGCAATTTATCTAGTTTAACTAAAAAATATAGATATCAGACCTTAATGTTGAAGATAAAGAAGTATAAACTAAACTTGGCAAACATAGCAAACACTCATTAATGAATCAATAAATCTGCTTACAATATTAATTCAAGGTACCTATTGAGAAATACTTATTGCATCAATTCTGAAAATATCCACATATACAAACATCCATAATTTTAAGTGAAATTATACCAGTTGTATGCTTCGAATCTTAACAATATTAAAAAGTCAACTGTATTTAAAATGATTAACTAAAATTGAGCAGCTGCCATATGCATTATTCTAGCTTAAAGCGAATTGTATTCAATCATGTTACAAACACTTTTGCATAAAAGTTCCGAAGTGTATGATACTTCAAATGATCGTTTTCTGAGAGAATACTAAAACTCAAATATACATACAAATACTGACAGTAGTATACCTACAATATTTCCTGCTAGACAGTTTAAAATAAGGATTAACACAAATATATTATTAAATTACCAAAACGAAATTGTTTTTGAATGTATACGACTCCATTTAGATGTTAACGTGTAATTTATAAATATTTTGCTTTAAATCGACTGCGAGATATCACAATAAATGTACTCGTCATTTTTTTATTAGGATTGCAATAATTTCGCAACACATATCAGAAACGTATTTATATAAAGATAAGCGATTGAAATTTAGTAACCTCATCGATGTCGGAATACATATACATCGCATACGCGCGATATGACAACTTATCGATGTCTTTAATTCACAGTGTTAAACCATTCTTGAAGCCATACAGATATTAACGAAAATAGTCCTGTTGTAAAAATCCAAGTGACATTATATTCTTAAAAAATTCAACTTAAACAAGTTATTAATTGTAAGCACGTAACGCGTGTAAACGATAGATTCGAAACTTGTACGAAACTAATGTAGAACATTTAGTTCAAAGTTAAAAATTTATTTCAAATACTGAGCTTCAAGTTAATATCTGCTAATCATAGAAAATTTAATTCCCAAAATGTAATCAATTAACAATATTGAATTGTAAAATGCTAAAAGATTACGGCAAGCTGAGGATCGTATACAAATTTATTGAATATGCATTGTTACCTATTTTCAAAGCAACTGAGATAAGACGAATTCATTGAATGTGTCAAAGAGCATCGTTGTAATAGTTTACAAATGTTCAATACAAAAAAGAATACAGATAAACATATTCGAGCACTTTGATAAATATTCATATGGTTGCTAATTACTTAAAAGTATATAACAATATAGCCTGTAATGTGTTATTTATCAAATAAAAGAGTTTAAAGATTACAAAATTTGATAATTTAAACGATTACCGCGTAAACACAACGAACGAAATTCTTCACTTCAGCTAAATTTGCCGCATAATTAATTATTTAATTTATCATTTTAATAATTAATAAATTATTAATTTATTATTATATTAAATAATATCTTATCATATAATAATATATCATATCTTATTATCTATTAGAAATTTATTATTAAATTATTATCGTAATTTATTAATTTAATTATTCAAGTTAATTTCCAATTCGAGATTGAGACTTAAATAGTGACAGATTCAAAACTCATATTCAAATCTTTCAAATTATGGAACTGCAAGAAAACATTTCAATATTACTAACTTTGACAAAAACAGATTAAAAGTAAACTCAAGTTGAAGAAATCAATAATTAACATAAATGAACTACGAAAACGATTAAAATTTTCGAGACTCGAACGAGCATATGACGTTGAAGAAGACAAACATGCTATTGATGAACCAAATATTAGGCCAAATACTTTTGTCTATAAAAAGCAGACGAGATCGTCCAAAAACACATTCAAGAAAAATTCAATTACGAATTTAGATATACGCAAGTTGGGAAAGAATTGTAAACAACATTATTATAAAGATGAGAAATAATAAATATAAAGTAATCCTTAAAAATATAAGAAATAATTGGTGTTGCACAATTTTCACGAACATTGCATCATCTGATATAAACGCATGCTAAAATTGTTGGAATAAATATCTTATTGCATATTATTATCCCTTTATATTGCGCTAAGTCTTACCACCATGTTCCATAACTTAATTACATTTTATAATGCAGCAGTGCAGAAATCATGTTACTTTGAAAGTAAATATTAACGTGACGATTATGTTCAAAAACAAAATATAATCAATAAAACAGAAAATTAATAAAATATACAGCTATAAAAGCACAGCTGTATGTAGTATTTTTATAAGGTTAAAAATAACTTCCGATTTTAGTTATCTTCAGTGAAGATAGAGGACAAACGAATTGAATGAAATATCTTATTGCATATTATCTTTTATATGGCTCGGATGATATACCAGCGTGTTCTACGACTGAAATAATTAGTTTAATTTAGAACGTAACAAAATATCGATAACAATATGAAATTGATAGAAAAAATACTTAAAAATATATCACAAAATTATGCGCGGAAGTATTATTTTTAAAAGGTTCAAGATAATTTCAGATTTTAGTTATCATCAATAAAACAATCAGACAGGGATAACAAAATCATCATCAATACAGTACGGCTCAAAAATTGTGCATGACATACGCTCACATTAAATGTTGCTAACGACACAGACAGCACATCAAAATTATTTTGAACAAAATGTATGGTTGGCTAAATAGTACGATATTAGAAGTTTACAATCTTTAGAGGATATACTTACCATCAAGTTTAAGAAAGACATTTTCTTACACACGCATTCTTGTAGAATGCAATAGTTTCAAATGTTGAATCGTTAATTTGTCCAGAGCAAATCACAAAAGGTTGATAATATTAAACGGTAATGTTCAAAACACAAAAACAATATAAAGTTTTTTCATAACAAAAATATGTGAAAGAGCCGAATTTTAAAAGTATAAACTTACTTTACATTATCTTAAAAAATAAATTATTAATTTTTACATAGCGAAAAATATCGTTCCCCAAATATTCCGAAAGTATAAGATAGCAATTTATCTAGTTTAACTAAAAAATATAGATATCAGACCTTAATGTTGAAGATAAAGAAGTATAAACTAAACTTGGCAAACATAGCAAACACTCATTAATGAATCAATAAATCTGCTTACAATATTAATTCAAGGTACCTATTGAGAAATACTTATTGCATCAATTCTGAAAATATCCACATATACAAACATCCATAATTTTAAGTGAAATTATACCAGTTGTATGCTTCGAATCTTAACAATATTAAAAAGTCAACTGTATTTAAAATGATTAACTAAAAT
>WNNJ02003345.1:0-27566 GCA_012934845.2 Pomphorhynchus laevis | reverse complement strand
CTTTGTGTTAGAATAATATTGATAATCACATTACATCAGAGGAAATACATCATAAGCATGTATTAGCATGTGCATCATTAGCTATGCATGATCAAAGAATATGGGCTGAAAAGCGTGATAGTAGCAATTACTCCAGATTATGAAAAAATTTAAATATTAAAATTTTTTAGCCAGAAACGCATTTCTCCCAAAACTTTATACCCAATTCGAAAGAGCACATGAAGATGTACAATAAACAGACTTTTTGCGTAATTTGGACAAAGTGCCTCAAACTGAAAAGATCCGAAACCTTTTATATGTGGATAGTAAATAATATACTTTGTGTTAGAATAATATTGATAATCACATTACATCAGAGGAAATACATCATAAGCATGTATTAGCATGTGCATCATTAGCTATGCATGATCAAAGAATATGGGCTGAAAAGCGTGATAGTAGCAATTACTCCAGATTATGAAAAAATTTAAATATTAAAATTTTTTAGCCACAAACGCATTTCTCCCAAAACTTTATACCCAATTCGAAAGAGCACATGAAGATGTACAATAAACAGACTTTTTGCGTAATTTGGACAAAGTGCCTCAAACTGAAAAGATCCGAAACCTTTTATATGTGGATAGTAAATAATATACTTTGTGTTAGAATAATATTGATAATCACATTACATCAGAGGAAATACATCATAAGCATGTATTAGCATGTGCATCATTAGCTATGCATGATCAAAGAATATGGGCTGAAAAGCGTGATAGTAGCAATTACTCCAGATTATGAAAAAATTTAAATATTAAAATTTTTTAGCCACAAACGCATTTCTCCCAAAACTTTATACCCAATTCGAAAGAGCACATGAAGATGTACAATAAACAGACTTTTTGCGTAATTTGGACAAAGTGCCTCAAACTGAAAAGATCCGAAACCTTTTATATGTGGATAGTAAATAATATACTTTGTGTTAGAATAATATTGATAATCACATTACATCAGAGGAAATACATCATAAGCATGTATTAGCATGTGCATCATTAGCTATGCATGATCAAAGAATATGGGCTGAAAAGCGTGATAGTAGCAATTACTCCAGATTATGAAAAAATTTAAATATTAAAATTTTTTAGCCACAAACGCATTTCTCCCAAAACTTTATACCCAATTCGAAAGAGCACATGAAGATGTACAATAAACAGACTTTTTGCGTAATTTGGACAAAGTGCCTCAAACTGAAAAGATCCGAAACCTTTTATATGTGGATAGTAAATAATATACTTTGTGTTAGAATAATATTGATAATCACATTACATCAGAGGAAATACATCATAAGCATGTATTAGCATGTGCATCATTAGCTATGCATGATCAAAGAATATGGGCTGAAAAGCGTGATAGTAGCAATTACTCCAGATTATGAAAAAATTTAAATATTAAAATTTTTTAGCCACAAACGCATTTCTCCCAAAACTTTATACCCAATTCGAAAGAGCACATGAAGATGTACAATAAACAGACTTTTTGCGTAATTTGGACAAAGTGCCTCAAACTGAAAAGATCCATTAATAATTATAATTATTATTAATTATAATTAATTATAATTATTATATATAATCATATAGATTATTAACAATTTATCTTTGCTTGGTACGATATGCCTTTGCAATTATTTCTATTCAAAACTTTATATCTAAATATTACTAAATTATAAGGATTATTATATAATTATTATACTTTATTACTAATATATAGCTTTATAGCAGTATAATAGCGTTTTAGTTCTTAAACATATTTTTATACAGCTCTAAAATATGTTACAAATGTGTTGGTAACGAATGCAAAATTTGAAAAGTTAAGTTCGACCAAACTCAAGCAGTCCAGGAAACGAAATTTATCAAAAATGGTATTACTTTTTTGTCATACAAAAATATTATAAATATTTTATTTAATGTTCAGGCTTTTTTACTTTTATTTTATTTTTTGCTTTTACTCATAGTCACTGTTTTAGTATTATACTTTAAACTAAACCAATCAAAAAAAATTGAAAAATCTTTAAATATTTTGTTTATTTCATTCAAAGTAAATGAAAGAATCGTTACAATGTTGAGTTTAACTTTCTAAATATGGAAGCTTTAAATTGATGCTTGACGTGTGGAATCTGTCAAAGCAAAGCATCTTCTTTCCTTCGACATTATAAAACATTCTTCGTTGAATATCCCTTGTGTCCATGATTTACCAGATCCTTGTCTTATGGAATGATTTCTGCTTAGAATGATTTAGAATGATTATCATTAATTATTAAATATTTTTAATTTTTTTCTTTATTTTTCGTTTAGAAACAGCCATCAATTTTCACTGAATTTGAGTCGGTCATTAGTGAGTTTGGAAGTGATAGTAGAAGATCTGATGATTCGATTTATATTTCTCCAGATAAGGTTTTATTCTTACCGTAACTATCGATTAATACGTTACCTTTTAATAAAGAAGAATACAGTCGCTAAAAGCGTGAATTATGCAAACAAATTGTCTTGCCGAAACGATATACACTATTTGACGGTAATTGCCTTTTTAATATATCAAATTTTGAGCAATGTTACTGTTTAACAGAGTTTGAGAACGGAGCTAAGAAACACACATGACATCATTCAATGGCTAGTTGATCATTCAACTGAACAGAAGGTTATACATATATTAATTACCTCCGTTATTAATAGAATTTAAATGTAAATTTCAAATTTAAAAAATAATCTATTAAATAAATTTATTATAAAAATAATTTAATTTTATTTAATTTATTAAATAAATTTATTCTATTATTTATTATCAAAACAATTTTATCTAACTTTTTTATTTTTATTATTTTTTATTTATTTATTATTTATTATTAATTTTTTTCATCTCAAAGCAAATATTTTAATATTTGTATTAATATATTAGATACATTACATAATATATTATAATATATTATATAAATATATTAATGTATTAATGAATATATTAATAAATTAAAAAATTAATAGGACTTTACTGCGCTATTAATCCCAGAGCATTTGGCAAATCGCTCAGGCACTAGTGACCTTAACTACCGAACGGCGTCAGCGAGTTGGACCACTAAATTCGACCTGACTGTTCCAACGGATACAACCTTGCAAAAACGTTGGACAGCCCTATTGTTTGAGAAGGAATTCCGACACCTGACAGTTTCATGCGCCTTTCCCAAAGATCGGGCCTGCTTGCTAGCCGCGTCTACCAGATGGTCTGGCGCATTCCTTAATGCCCTACCGATAGCTTCGATGGGCACAAAACTAGACGACAGTTCAATATGTCTTGCATCAGCCCTCCGCCTCGGTATTCTCAACTCGGTTTCATTTAAGTGTGAGTGCAGCGTCGTATCAGGCCCCTCTGGTATTCACGGACTAGACTGCCCCAGAGTGGTTTCCCAGCACAATTGGCACAGTGCTGTAAACATACTTATTCGTAGCGCCCTTGCCACAGCCGGTGTCCCGTCCCGCCTTGAACCAATCGGGCTCTGCAGAAACGACGGAAAGAGACCGGACGGTGCTTTACTAGTCCCATGGGAAAGGGGACGTCTGCTAGTATGGGACTTCACGTGTCCCAACATTCTTGCCGCCAGTCATTTGCCTAGTGCGGTCTCTGGGGCCGGGGAGGTTGCTAGATTGGCAGAGGATCGAAAGAAGGCCAAATATACATGTATTGACGAATCGCAATATAAATTTGTGCCGTTGGCGATCGACACAATTGGTGCTGCCGGGCCGATAACTTCGAATTTTTTGACAAAACTGGGCAATATGTTGGTGGTGGCAACAGATGATCGAAGAGCTGCCAATTTCCTCTTACAGCGTTTAAGCTGTGCAGTGCAGCGGGGAAATGCAGCGTGCCTGTTAGAGGTCGCTCGAGACGGAAACCTTTTAACTTAACGATACTGAAATATCACAAACTATTTGATTTATTTAAAATTTCAATTTTAAAGATTAATTTATTAAATTAATATTTTAATTTATAATATATATTAATATATTTAAAAAAAATGTTATCTCAATTCTTTTATTTATTCTTTATTCATTAATTTTTATCTTAATATTTTAAATATTCATATATTTTAAATATTTCAAATATGTTTTATACATCAATTGCATTGGCAATGACACTCTTTGATCATCACTATAGATATGTAGAGTGATTACTGACAATGAATACATGGCATTTGTATAAATATTGACCATCACACACAAATTTAATGCTTTATGTTTAAATCAAATTTTGCTTTTAATTAGCAAATACAAATTAATATGTTAGATTTTAATTTTTTTACATTTTATCTTGAAAATAAAAATCAAGCATTTTATGTCGCAGCTACGATCGTTCGATAGTCTGATCAGAGTATATCTTGACCAGATTTGGTTTTGAAACAACATCCTATTATTTGATATTCAATTCTAGTCATGATCATAATGCTGATCATTTGAGAGATAAAAAAAATAATTTTATTGAAATATGGGGAATTCGAAAAATCTAAAGATAACCATGCATTTCAAGTTTTGTTAGAATAAAAAAAATTTCTTTTTTATTTTTAGCTCTTCAATGATGCTACCATACACAAAGGAATATTCGATAAGGTACATCCGTTTTTAGAGAACAAATGAATATATTAAATAATTGCAAATTATTGATTCGTTATAAGTGCATTTCATTGATAAATTGAAATAACAAATAGATTAATGTGATTAAATAGAATATTTTATGAAATGACTGGATAAATATTTGTTTAATTTATTTAGATTAAAACAAATATTTGATGGAATATGAACATCTAATTATGTTGATGGAAACGAAATGTTCCGTTTATATTTCCATTGTATTGTCAATAACTAGAGTAGCAGCGCACATAAATAGAATTTCAACAAGTAAAAACTCCAGTGGTATATATGGTATTGCGATCTTTATCAAAATACATTAACGACTTGAATAGTAATGCATATATCACGGTTATTGCATTGAATAAATGGAATTCAAACATTGTATAAATTGATAATAATATTAATTTTTATAATAAATAATATAATTTACTTTAATATTAAAGTTAACGTCTACTCAATGTTCTGAATTTAGAATTAAAACCAAAGTTAAGCGAAACCTTGAACAACAAATAAATTGTGACATTTGAGTTTAAGAATTTACATTTAAATTTACATTTTTTAAGTCTGTTTTATGTGATAATGAGCTTTAATAAAAAATTATTACGGAAGAATCTAAATTGCGATGTTAATTCATAAATTTTCTCATCTCACGGATGTACAATTTTAAGGACATAGAATTTATGTTCTGACTAATTTATCATTTTACCTTTGAGATATTTTCCCCTTTCTTCCTTATTCAAACCTAGTTTATATTATTAACTAGGTTTAATATTAACTTTATTATTAAATTTATTCACTGTTATTACGTAAACCTAGTTAAGCGAGACCGTAAACAACAAATAAATTGTGACATGCAAGTTTACGAATTTGAGACATTTTGTTAAATTCTTATTGAATTTGATTATAGTTGCACAAAAATCTCAATTTTTAATATGTCAAACTGATCTAGTTATGGTATGTACTGTGAAAATGTTTTTTTAAATGTTGTAATGTATGCGTAACATGCGCTACAATATAAATTACGGTTATTTGACTGAATGTGCAAATTTTAGCATTTGTTTTTCATCGATAGTGATGAAAAATCACAACAGACCGATGTAGCTAGGCAGATTTCTATTACAACAAAATATTATTAAATTAATAGATTTTATAAAATTTAAGAGTTTATCTTAATGTCTGAACAAAATAATTTATTAGATACTGAAGTATTCAAAATTTTGATAATATACTTATCGGAATTGGGGAATTTATTCCTTCATTATTTTTAACTTGGTCTACATCGTCACAAATGTTTGTAAAAAATATATTAAATATGTAATCAAACAATATATAATAACTGATTTACAAGTGAATAAATTTATTTTGAAAACATAAAATTTATTTTGTGTCTAATTTATCATTCCACCTTTAAGATATTTCCCGTCTTCTTGATTTCTTTTTTATAAATATAATTTATTTAACAAGTTAATTTACCGATTATCTAATATTTGTTTCATAAATCTGGACTGTGATGTTTGTCCCTCTAACAATTTTTTAGTATTTGCTAAAATTAAAGCCATAATTTTCTAATTGTAAACAGTTTTTTGTCCATTTTGAGATCTTCGAATAAATTTATATTGTAGTTTTAACTTTTACAACAAAAATGAATTTGTTGGTAATTCTAAGAGAATAACTGATAGTTACATCTCACGACGGAGATATATTTTCCAGGCAGTAGAAGAAAGTAGGAGAAGAAATAGGGCATGGAGATAAATTGTATGAAAAATTTACGAGGAAAGTCACAGGGAGATAGTAAGCCCTTTTTTCGTAAATAGAAAGGGAAAAAGGAAGTTGGAAGAGGTAGGAAGAATACAATGACATGGTAAAAAATGGCTTTATCAACAACTCAATTATCAAGTCTGGAATTTAATATTGGAAAATATTATTATATTAATATTAAAATTTAATAGTAATTATTTAATTAATTATTTAATTAATTTTAATATTAATTAATTATTAATATTAATAGTAAAATTTGTGCATTTGGAACACATTTACGAGAAGAACGCAGCAAATGATTATCAAAAGATAAATCACAAAAGGAAAATTATCTTCCACGCTGAAAAAATGTTGACAATTTTTTATACTTCATTTTTTGTTATATATTAACATATAACATAGGCTATAATGATTCCACGTAATTTCAGAAAGCAAATAATTGAAATAAAAAAGAATGAAATTGCAAGATCCATTTTGTTTTATATCTTTGAAAGATAAATGATTAAATCAAAAGAGCATGCCAACATTAATAAATATTTAATTTAATGATGATTTCGCGCAATTACACAAATTATACAGATGTTTTGTACGAAAAAGCACTCATGCTTTTGAATAATTTAAAATAATTTATGTTTTTATATTTTAAACAATAATTTCTATTTAGTTAAATGAACAAAATGCACTGATAGAGTCTGATAAATTGGCAAAATGGATGGTTGCTCAAATGATTAATAAAGTTCTTTTATGTATCGACGAAAAATGTTAACAAAAGAATAAATTTTAATTTATAAAAAATAAATCATTTACCTTAAATTTGCTATAGTATCTTTCGAATTGATCGATATCACATGAAAAACAAAATAAATTATACGATTATAAATTACTTTTCAATAATGTTGCTAAAGGTTTTTGCAAGAGCTGCACTAATGTCGATTTGGTTTTCAAAATTATATTTTTTGAATAATTCGTTATGTCAAAATATAAATGGCAATGGCATTTCTTAAAATAAATTCAGTTTTTCTAGTATTACCGGTGTTTTCATAATGTCTTTATGTCATTTATTATATTTTGATCTTATTCGTAAAATATATAATTCGCAAATATTTTTTATTTATACAAATACTGCACTATATATGTATGTATACAGTGACGAAGAATCAGTAGTTATCTGTTAAATATAATTATATGTAATATTACCAGAAATGCTATTTTAATATTTTAATATTACCAGAAATGCTATTGTAATATTACCAGAAATGCTATCTTATTCGTAAAATGTATAATTCGCAAAAATGCTATCTTATTCGTAAAATGTATAATTCGCAAAAATGCTATCTTATTCGTAAAATGTATAATTCGCAAATATTTTTTATTTATACAAATGCTGCACTATATATGTATGTATACAGTGACGAAGAATCAGTAGGTATCTGTTAAATATAATTATATGTAATATTACCAGAAATGCTAATACAATATAATTTAAATTGTTCGATTCAAAAGTAATTAAATTGTATTTTGAGACGTTAGCGAATGCTAGCGAAATTAAAAAATCTAAATTTAAATAGTAATAATAATAAATTTAATAATAAATAAATTATTATAAATTATTATAAATAATTAAGATACATTAATAATTAAGAGACATTAAAAGACATTAATGCCAGATCTGATGTAGCGTGTTGGGGATTATACGGTTGTGGAATGGTGCGGTCTTTTCTAGACATCTGTATTTTTAACACATTAGCACCATCCTATATTGGAAAGTCCCCAAATGAAAGTCACTCATACCACGCTGATCGTAAATTCGCAAAATATGGGTAGCGTATTGCTGACATCGATTATTCACTCTTCATACCACTTACGCTTTCGACGTGAGGAGGAATAGGTCCGGAAGCTCACAAAATGATTAAATGGCTGGCAAATCAAAATGCTATTGAACAAAAGACTTCGTACGCTAGAGCTATTACAAAAATTCGATCAAGAATCAGTGTCGCATTGGCGCGTGCCGCGTCAATGTGTATTCGCGCGACACGGTTATCTGTCAAAGAGCAGATACATCGAATCACGACGAATGAATCGTGAAGCAAAAATGATCAACCTTGGTGATAAATATATTTATTAATTGCACATGAATGTAACTGTATTATAGAGGCCCGTTTGAGGGAACCTAATAAATAATGTATTATAACATACAAGACTAAAGCTATGCAAAAAAATAATAAATTAATAATAATAAATTTAATAGTAAATTAAATTAAATCCTGATTAAAAAATAAAAAAATACTCGAATTCTAGTTCTGTAAATGTTTGACTAAACATTAGTTGTTAAAATAATTTGTATATATTTTACCGAAACATCTTGGTTAATCTCAGTTATTAATGAGTATGGACGTTTATGGGACTTAAAGATAATCAGAATGATGTGCAATTCTTCAAACTAACAACGGAGTCAAATGCATTCTAATAACGTATTCCTTCTGATATAATCATATATCATTTGAATGCTAAGTATATTATTTACTATCCGTCCATAAAATATAAAATATATAAATATTTATAATGTTCGAATATAGCATGCATCCTCTCGTTTTATTATCACTAAACTACGTACCACATTTGTCTAACATATCATTTGTCTGTTATATCTTATTAAGTATATCTTATATATATCCCTTTTAATGATCGAGCTAAGTGTTGAAACATTTATGTTTTTGTAAATAAATCACAGGCGTATGTTTCTGAATTAAAATTTGAAATATCCGTTATTGAAATATATGAGAATAGAAATATATAATCTTATACAGTTAGTTTGATTAATTGTTGATTAGTTTGATTAGTTTTTGCTTAATTGCCTGTTCTCTCTATATATTTATATCTATTGTTTTTGATGGAAACTGAAAACAATATTTTGTTTTTCAATAGCTTCACATACAAAGAGAGCGAGAACTAAATGCACTACACATTAGGTCCTCGTTTGCCACATTAGTCAACCTTGCCAGAAGTATAACATTAGTCGAAAAACAAAAAATTCAAAGCAGAACAAAAAGCGTGTAGAATTCACTTTTTTAGTTATTTACAGTGTATTGTGCTATAAAAAATCCGACTAATTAGAAATGATCAATAGATCATTTTTTAATTGATCAATAGATTTACAAATGAGATCGATAAAATACAAACGATATAATTGGCTTATAACAGACAAATTATTCTGCACGGATAGTTTGATTATCCGTGCAGAATAATTGATAACTGGAATTGATCGAAATTATTTAAAATAATAAATTTATTGTTTTATAAATTTAAAAATTATTTATTTTAAATAATTTAATAATTATTTAATATTATAAATCATTACAAATATACTAAGATGTAAGTATATGTTTGTCCCATAGTTTATATATAACAATTCAAGTGCATTACCTAAAAAATTGCAGTTTTTGATATTATGCATCAAAATGTAACAATATTTCTCTACTGATGAAGGTGATGGCTGATAAATATCACTTGTCGTGTAAAGAAATTAGGTGAATACTAATTTTTCAAGATTACTAGCAGCTACAAAATTTTGAACAGTTATCTCCTTATACGACTCAGTGTACATCATATCAACTACGCATCTATTGTGAATTGAGATGATATCAATGTTGATATTATTGAATAATGTTATATTATTAGTCAATGTTATTGACCAATATTATTGACCCATATTATCAATGTTATATTATTATTTATCTTAGTTGAGTTATTGTAATGGGAAGTATAGTGTCTATTTTGCTAATAAAAAGTCTAGAACAGTTTTAAACATTCTAGATTATATGTCATCATTAGTATATGTCCAAACACATAGAAGAACTTATGACCTCAAAGGCTGATACATAAATACCTGGAAGAATTTGAGCCTCTTTAAAGACGCGTTTATAAATATCTGGAAGAATTTAAGCGTTTTAAATATATATCGTTCATATTCTATTCATTTTATAAACCATTTACTATATGATTTTTCCGTTAATTCCTCCAAACATTTTCTGGTAAAACCAAAGCATCACGTTTACTGCCTTTGATTTGTGTTTTTGTAAAATAATTAGCTTAGGATTTTTGTTTTTCTTAATTGCCTGTTCTCTCTATATATTTATATCTATTGTTTTTGATGGAAACTGAAAACAATATTTTGTTTTTCAATAGCTTCACATACAAAGAGAGCGAGAACTAAATGCACTACACATTAGGTCCTCGTTTGCCACATTAGTCAACCTTGCCAGAAGTATAACATTAGTCGAAAAACAAAAAATTCAAAGCAGAACAAAAAGCGTGTAGAATTCACTTTTTTAGTTATTTACAGTGTATTGTGCACCAGCATCGAGTAAAAACAATTTTGTCTCGTCTTATTTACATTATCTCCCAAAATAATTTTTTCTTTTGAAAAAATAAAACGAACGACAAAAATACAATGGCACAATGCTTGCCGATTAGCAAAAGCACTCAAAACATACAAAAGTCGTAAGATATTATTGCATAATTTTTAGATTTTAGTAAACAATCGATTAATCGAAAAATAATACATATAGTCAAAACGAAAATAGCAAGTATTTACGAAAACTCTATAAAGTTAATCGATAGTTTGTGACAATATAGATCAGTATCAGTTTAAATTTGACTCAAAAGAAAATATTGCAATGGTATGCTTATCTTAAAACATATTTTTTAATGTTTAATATAACATGTTTTTTCAGTTTTGCAACTCTATGCACCTCTCATAGAAATCAGGATTATTTTTCTCATTGTTAACTCCAATTTTAAAAAGTTAAAGACTTTGTAGCTTCAGGTCATACGTGCACAAACTAAAATCAAAGTCAATGTTTTTATTCTCTTTAATTTACAGAGTCAGACAAGAGAAGCCACATTTTAAATATGAAATATGAAATAATGTATATTTAAAACATTTGTCTTCCGTAGGCTTGTCTGTTGCTAAATTTTATTGTGTATAGATGAAATAAGTGCTCAAATGCTTTTAATTTAGACGTCATTCTGAAATATAAATTAAAATATTATAAGTTATTTAATTTAAAAAAATTCCTATCGATAACAATAGTAAGTGACGACAATGTAGTCGATTTACAATCGACTATATTTTGATTTGAAAAATGAAATAATTATATTGTACAAAAAATAATGCTTACTGTTAAAATACTTTTAATTCAAATTTAATTCATGTCTGAATTGAAAATTTAGTCATATTTGATAATAAATTTAGTAATAAATTTAGTAATAAACATAAATAATATATCATTGGATTTAAAAAGCGTTTGCTTATATATTTCCCGAATAATGTTGAAGCGTAATAATGTTGAAGGGATGCGTATTGTGATTAATATTCTTTCATTGTTGCTGGGGATTCATTGAAGTATCATTATTATATATATTCATGTGCTGAAGACCTTTAAATAAAAAATACTTTTTTAAAGGTGTATTTATACAGCTCTTAGTGATTTTATTCATTTTTCCTAATCAAATCATTCTCCCTATTAAAATTGTTGCTTTGAATTGCCTAGATTTAAATGTTTACTAGTCATTCCCTAATATTAACAGGGAAGTTTTTAGAACATATGGTTTAAAATTCAAACATGTTATTTATTATCGCTTTTTAACATACTTTGCAAATTAAATTCACAGATACAACAATCAAGCGAATAAAGATTAGATGCAAAGTTGTATTTTATATAAAATGATGCTTTTTATAATTTTATGCGAATGATCCGGAAGAATCGTTTATTCTGTTGCTATTAGAAGATATATAGTAGTGAATTTAGTGTAAGAAATTGTGAGTTACATGGTAATAAATCTGTCAATTGAATTGTGCTTAAAAATGTTTATTATCAATAATATCTAGCATGATTTTGCCATTACTCTTTACAAAGTAATATATCTGCTTGTTATGTTGTAAACATTAAATATCTGGAAGTTCACTTTAAGTGAGCACATAAATAAGTTTATTTTTGTGAAATGTTAATAAAACATTTCCGTTGCATATAATTTTTTCAATTGTAGTTTATCTTTTTTTGTAAATTATAAAATTGTTACAATTTGTCGAATTGGTTTAAAATTTCAGGTAGAATTCTTCCGTGAAGAATTACAATTCCAGAAGAATACTTTAAATGTTTTTAATTTTCCTCTGGTGAAAATCAATCCCTGTCTATCAAAATAGAAAATTTGATTATTTTCAGTGAATTGTAATTCTCACCCCAGATATTCAAACATTAATCTACCGAATCTGAGTGCATAGTGCCATGTCTTATCTGATTAAGTAGGAGAGACATTTTCCGTCAACGCAGCCATATAATCATCATTGTTATGGTCATGAACAAGGGTTCATATTTTGTTATCTCTTAGGTCACATTCTGTAGAAAAGAAATTGATCTTACTCAATGATTACATTTAATGACATATGAAAAAATAACAAAGGTGCTGAAGATGCTAACAGACGTTAGCAAAATATCAAAAATAATTTCCTCTTTTCTTTGATCCAGCTCCAATAATTCTTTCTTAACATATTACTATAATTTTGCAACATTATTAATTTTAATATTGAAAAATAAACTAACTTATAGTTTGACAGTGTCAATTTTCATCATAGAACTATTCTTTGGTTAGTTTTGTTATATGAGCATAATTTTCAAAATTTAAATATATTTTTTAAAAATTTTAAATATTTTTTACATTTTTAAAATTTCGATTCCACGTTATCTGCAATTCAATATGTAATTTAACTTAACTATAGCATTTTATTTCAAGAACATTAAATCAGTTCGTTATTTTCAAGAAAAATAATAAAATAGCAAATTAATTTGAATAATCAAACTGATCAATAAAACAAGTAAATAACGTTAATAACGTAAATATGTACCTTATAGTGATTTACCTTAAACCTTATAGGTAAAATATTTCTTAATTAACTACAACATAATCAGACAAACCTGCATGTGTACAAAAGCTGTACAAATAATTTAAAATAAATTATATTTATCAAATAATTAATAAGATTATAATAATAAATATAATAAACGGAATTATTACGACAATTTTGTAATTATATATTTAAAGACATACGTCGATGGAAAAAGTATATATTTATATTATTTTTATATTAAAAAAATAATATAAATGTTATAATATTATTTTTAATATTGTCGTTAAAATTCAGGGGCAAAAAAATCATAGTCAACGTTCACAGCATTGGTATCGTAGCATTTATTTAATGAAAGGGTAAACCGAAAACACTTTATTTTCTAATTATTCAATTATTGGTAATTATGGATATTAGTTCTGTGTGGATAAATAATTATAAATTATTATAAATTATCTATTTTAATCTGGCATGATTATCGAAATTTGGATTTCCTATAAAAAATAAATTAAGAACTTAAGAAATTCTACTTTATATAAGGAATGAGAAATTTATAAATATCTTATTCCTTAAAGAAATCAGAAATAGGGATTTCTGATATCAGACATTTGGCTGCATCGAAACTTTTTTTTCGTAATGTGCTATCTTGATGGACATCGGAACTAATCTAAATGTTTATACTCTGATTTTTTAAATTATTCACACAAACAACTTTACGTTAAATGTAACTTTCGCATATATTAAAGAGAGATAGACTTTTTAATCTACAATCGTAAATTTACAAGCAATCTTCCAGTTGACAAAAAACCTCTAAACCATAAAAATAGTAATGAGGTATAAAAAACAGCTATTGAGATATTAAAAAATGACTATCGTCAAACCCACTGAAATGTGTGAATCAGCGAAACGTGTGAATGTCATTAAAATCTATGTCGTGCGTTGTTGACAGCATACTATGATGATCAGGTTGTAGAACTAATGCATGATTCAGATCATTAACTTGATCTTTCAAAGTAGCAGCCCCGGAAGCAACCATTTCAAATTGATCGTGTGGTTGCGATATCAACAAATCGGGTTGCATCGACAGCTTCAGCAAATTACCGAGCGGTTGTGAAGGTGAACTGGAAATGTTTTGATAATGGTTACCAAATGCCTTTTGAATGTATGTATTATCAGCAGATTCGGACATATTTATATCCTCAATCGAATAATCGATACCATTGTTTGGTAAAACTCTGCATAATTGTCCGTTAGCAAGCTGTAAAAGAAATAAAGATTCGTCGTCGTTCTTGGGGTCATTAAATCGTCGCGAACTGTTCAAATTCGAAGTATATATTTGTTGATCATCCAACTGATGTTGTTGTCGGGTCATTAGACTACAAGCAGCACTTAACAACAGACTAGCATTTTCGATATGTTCACTATTTTCATGTTGATTTGTCGGTTGAACAGATGAATTGTTCAAGTTGATGACATCTCCCCTATCAGTTGCAAATGTTCTATAAGTTGATCCATTGCAATGAATCAACTCGTTATTTTGGAACAACGATGAATTTGATGCTAAACACGAGCCTGACGGTGAATTCCTCTCGATTGATAGTGGCTGCTGCAGCGATTGCTGGCAAACTCTAAGTGGTTCGTCTTGTAAATTTTGTCTACAGATCGTCGGGGTAAGGTTATTCTGTGAAAACTGTTGATTGTTCGAATTAAAGTCTAGCATTGAAAGAGTCATTTCATGTTGCTGCTGTTGTTGACAATACCGCTTAGTATCGTTTGATTTTTTGTTCTTGGTTGTTGATTTTATCGCCTGATCCTCAATTGCCTGCATTTTCCCTAACATTGAGGAAAGAGTTTTCTTCCTTCGTTTACGACAGTTGCTTGTCTTTAGCATGGAATTGTGGTTACTAATCAATTGTCCGTTTACACTGTTAGTCTGATTTGAGCCCGAATTGGACGATCGCGCAGCATTAAGATTAAGTGTCCACCACGATGTTTTACTCGTATCGCTCTCCCTTATGCGTACGAACTGTTCATGCAGGGAAAGATTATGTCGCACAGAATTCTAAAAGCAAAAATTTTAAAGAGAAACGATGCTTTAACGAAATACTAAATACTTTCCATCCGACGCTGCTTTTCTTATCTCCCTTATCCTTGAAGTAAGGTACATATCTAACCATCCATTCGTATATCTGAGCAAGAGTCAATCGCTTCTTTGGAGAACTTTCGATTGCACGTCCAATTAGATCAGCGTACGAAAGACGACCCCATGCGTTCTTTTTACCTGTGCCATCGGGAAAGTTGGTTGAATTAAAAGTATGTTTACTGTCGCACACTCCTAGCTCTTCGGCAATACGCCTAGCGAGTATGTGATCGTATTCTTTAATCGGATCAGTTTTCTCTTCGTCATAATTGCTGTTCCAGTCGTTTACTAACTCCACTGTTAAACTATCATTCATGAATTCGTTTCCTCGTTGTGCAATTGAACTGTTATGTTCTCCGTAGTCTACAATAGCTAAAAGTTGTAATACACTTAAAAACCTCAAAGACTTACCTTCCTGACAAAATCGCATTATATCTTGAAAACCTGTATTGCTGTTGTTATCGTCTGAGCCTTGCCCGGCCACGTAAAGATGTGGCTGTTGGTTATCGATTGAGTTGAAAGTAGCTGCAAGATCAGTGGAAAATATAGAGTCTTGCCGTGCGTAGTCATTTTCATCTAGCATATTATGCTGCTCAGTTAAATCAGTTGAATTATGCTCATGTGGTAACGACATTGATTCTTCAACAAAATTAATTCCTTCCGCTAGTATCTGAAAAAAATCAGCATCCGTTACTGATTCCTTTATTGAACTAACAATTGGTTGCTTGCTGTCAGAACTAGAAGTCTGGACAACATCAGCGTTTGTTGATATAATCTCAAATACGTTATTATTTGACGAAGGAGTAATAAACGGTTTATTGCTAGAATTGAAATCTTTTGTTTGCAGGTAAGGTAATAAAGATTCTGTAAACGAAGGAAGCTTCTTTGAATACTGTAGCGACATGGCACAGCTTCAATCCTTTTGAACACCTAAACCACAGAAATTTAATAATTCGTCGATTTTAAATATTGAACATTATATATATAGTGGGTCCACAATTTTGACCTGAAATTACATTGGCTTTGCAATACAATTAATTATAGTATACGCAAATTGTGTGTATAACAGTTCAATTTGATTTTTCTGATCGTCATAGGAATTCAAACGCTATCGCTATCGAGATCAACTGCGATTTAACACATAACCAGTGTGACTCCATACCACTACCTTAAAAACTTAATTATAGGTAAATAATTATTTAATTATTAATTTTTGATTTAAAAATTAATTCCTGATGTAAAACCTCAAAATTAGATTTTGTATTAATAATCGTGAATCAAATATGCAAAGCTAAAATTCGCTCATAACTTACTACACGAGATAACTTTCGAAGCCTCGTGAGCTTATGAGGGTCTAAGGCCAGTGTCAATATATGACGACTTGCTAACGTGTTTACTCTCTTTTAGTGTTACGAGATAAGCATATTCATGAACTAGCAAATGATATCTACATTATAGTTGATTGTAAAGTTGCGATAATTCCGTTAAATAATCAGATGTAAAACCTCAAAAATGGATTTTGCAACATGGATTTAGTTCAATTATAGACAAAGATTTTTTCTAACATACATAAAAGCAAATTATTTATATTCTTAACATAAATAGAATAAGCATGTTACCGCATATGTATATGCGATCGGTAATTTTTAGGTATGTACAAGCGTATTTAAGTCAGATATTTAAATTATCTAAAATTTCCTTTCATTTTAATATTTATTACATATTTCTCTGTTTTACGTTGCTATGCAGAGTGTTCACTATCACATTCTATCTTACTAGAATCATTCAAACATCGCCAAGAAGAATTCAATTTTTTACTTAGATAGAAAATATCAGTGCTAAGAAATTTAAATTTAATTATTTATATTTGAATAATTAATAATAGTAATATTTTAATAATTATTAATAAAATTAATAATTTGATTTTCGTAAAAAAATTGACTAATTGACTATAGATTAATTCGTTTTATTTTACATGCAAAATAATATTATATAATATATAGTATTGTTTTTATATAATATATATATTTGAGATATTTATATTACGAAGAAATAAGTACGTAAATTCTTTGCCGCCACCAGCGCATTTCCAACTGCTATCGATCAAAAACCTGTCTATAATACCGAAAAGGGTCGTCCTATAGGTGGCATACTTTTCGGTTTAAATTCAAGTTTTCAAAAGTTTACTAAACAAAATAGTGAATATGTAATATTGCTGAAAATAGTGAACATGTGGTATTGCAGGTCACCTATCGAATGTTATTTCTAACCTCTGATGTCAGCAGCCGATGTTGTGTCAGAATAAGCATCGTTTTCATATGAAGTGACAGGGCTGATAGCTGGAGATTTTAATGCTAAATATCAGATACATTTAAAGTGTGTTGTAGCTTTGAAGTGACAGGGCTGATAGCTGGAGATTTTAATGCTAAATATCAGATACATTTAAAGTGTGTTGTAGCTTACATATCACCATTTTTGTGCTATGACAATATCAACATAATGTTAGATTTGGATCATCAGCACTTTACGAATTTAAACATGAATTCAAACACCTATTGGCTTTGATATTTTTACACAACGTCTTTTAATTCGCTGCCTTTTTCTATTGACTGGGAATGTGAATCTCGTGAGGACATGGAAATATTTGAATTAACGCATAACTACAAATTATGGATCCCGGTAACTAAAAGGCCAGCAATAGCAGTAAGTGCAAGATGGGTATTTAGGGAGGCGGGTTCAAATGTAAGTGTAAAGCACTGCAAGTGTAAATGCACTGTCTGCTTTACTTGCTATGATAATAATTGTTTTAAATTAATATTAGATTTTAAAAAAGGATGTTTCCAACTGTTATTCGAATGATTCATAGGCGAGAAGACATTTTTATTAATCAATTTCGTTCCCAATATCTCAGTAACGCATATGCTCACTATTTTCAAGAAAAAAAAAGATTATAATTTGTAAATAACACTTTCAGAATCAAAACGTTTACTAATTAAGTAAACGTTTTGATCATAGGCTCCTCCCCTAAGTCAAATATATATATTTAATGTGCAGCATAATCAGAAATCCTGTAGAGCTCGTTGCGCAAGCACCATCCGTCTCAATAAACGTATCGCCTTTTTAAACATTTCCTCACAAGAGTTATTTATTAAAAAGATGTATACTTTAATATTATTATTTATATAAGATTAAAATCAAGATATACATTATTAAGTTACAAATTATAACAAAATCACGACTTTAACAATTCAACGTGTATTTAGCAGAAATAACCTTTAATTAGGCGTAGATACATACGATATTCGTTCACATGCTAAGGAAAAATGTTCTGTTGCACCTGCTATTATTTTACTAGTTATAACATACCCGCTGACTTGATTATTTCTAAAATTTATGAATTCACACATTCAACTATATACTTTTGTATACATCATTATTTTGACTGCTGAAATAATTATAAAATATTATTTATAATTATAAAATATAAATAGCTATTTTTGCATAAAAAATTTAATTACTTAAGTATTACATCCGTAATTTTTTTGTTTAAATGCCAATTCGCAACGAAGATGGGATTTATGTGAAAATTTTCAAATTATATTTGTAATTATATTAATTATATTAATTATATTTATATAATTAATATATTAATTATATTATATTATATAAAATTTTTTATAAAAATTATCGTCCAGAAACCAATTTTAATGTGAGACATCTACATTAATTTTTTCCACTAAGATCCTGTCAAAGCTTTTAAACTGCTCACATATATATACAAAGTTATTATATAAATTTGTAGATAAACACGAAAGTATCGCACAGTGCCAGTCGGTGTAATTTCGCTGTGTGTAAATAGAAGATTTGTAGCAAAAATAGGATATGATTTTTTGAAGAATTAATAGAGATAAACGCATGTTCTAAGCTTCCCTATCAACTTAGAATATCAGTACCTGTGCATATTTCATCAGTAAAATATATAGACGATAAAAGCTATTTGTATATGGTTATTTGATTTCCAATTCCACAAATTTTACAGTTGATATATATACATATATATATTAAACATCGTTGATATATTTAGATCATTTTTTCTTAAGAATAAATTATTATATAAGAATATGTTAATAACCTTCTTAATATTTACGTCATCAACAAATGATATAAGACGATCAGAACAAAAACGTTTGATATATGTATACATTAAAATACAAAATATCGTCAGGAATTGTTATATACATGCGTTTCATGTCATATGTATATGATGAATATCATATAATATTATATTGTATATAGCAATTCGCATTTCCAATAATAGCATACAAGCAAATAAGATTTTGTAAGATATACTATATAACTAAAAAATCAATTTATGTTGATGTATTTACTACAAAATATTGTATTTAAAGATTAACAATAGCAACCATTATATCGGATTTTGTCAAATCTTCATTGAACCCGATACAATGGCGAAATCGATTAAATGCCTAAATACATTCATTTCCATCTGAGCATAAAATAATGAGAATATTACTAAAGAAGAGAACACTAACTGTTACGAATCTTGTAATAAAATAAAGTTTTAACTATTGACATGTTTTTTATCTCACTATGAATAAAATCTAATTTAGATAAAGTGCAAAATGATTGCATTTCTAAGTACTTTCTACACAAATCGTACTGCATGTACTTGGCTGTTTATTATGGATGTTAGAAGAATAGCTCAACTAATTATATGCTATTAAATTATATACAATTAATAAAATATTTCATGTTGCAAAGATGTAAATAATGTGATAATGAGCAACATAAATATTTGATTTTTAAATATATTTGTAAAGCTAGATGTATTTACTTAAGTGCTATTAATTACAACACTATTTAGGCAACATCCTTCAAATGCCTTTTCAAGTTAACCGAGGTTTCTCAATCTTATGATCATCACATCAATTTTGATGCTGCACAAATCCTAGAGACGTGATCGAATCTGCAAGTACCTAGAAGGGCACTGGTAGATTCTAAAAATGGCGATCATTTTAAGCCGATATATCAGAATTTGCATTTAAAACATCAACTTCCTTTATTACGTTTCAAAACGACACAATTTGCTTAAATGTAATTTAGATAACTTTATAGTTCATATTACCACATCGATCTAAATTATTTGTTAAAATAAATAATTTATTTATTTGTTATCATATAATGATTCCAAATATAAGAACAAACGTTTAGAAATTGATTTTAACTTCGATCATCCGGACTGCACTCTTATGATCAATATTAATAAAATATTTCATGTTGCAAAGATGCGATATTTCATGTTGTAAGGATGTAGTTATGTTAACACAAATATTTGAATTTTGGGACAAAAAATAAGAGTATTTGAATTTTTATTTTATTTAAATTAAATTTCAAAAAAATAAACATTTGTGCAAAGAAATAAATATTAATTAGATAATAAGGTAGGTGCCTAGGAAGGGATCACCAACCAACTACAAAAAGGATGCCGCATTCTCTCGCTGCACGGCTACGCTGATTCGTTGTATGAGCCAGCTGAATGCGCGTGCATCACAGGTTGTCAGCCCCAATCTTGAACCAAGCTGTCTCAAAAACGCAGATGCGCTGGGACCGACCGCACCAAGTGTTTCGATGGCGACGAACAAATACTGTTGATCCTCAAAGCAGCTGTATTTGATTCGTTTGAGCTGCTCCGCGTGGGCTGCAACAGCGCTAGCAGAATACAGCGCATGTACGACATGACTGGCTGCCAGGGTGTTCGGGCAAGTGAAATCCCAAATGAGTATACGGCCAACTTCCCATGGCATAAGAGTCGCACCATCGGGTCGTTTGCCATCGTCTCGCACTAAGCCTGCCGGTTAGAGTCTGGTGGGCGATCCTAAGACAAAGAGATCCATTCTCAAAATCTTGTTGACTGCAACATGTCGATGGTGACGAGACGGTATCATGTTGCAGTCTAAGGCATGAGCACTGTGCCGCGGGACCCACACTCCGCAGATACACCGATGCTGTTGAAAGCATTGAACACCGAGCCTCAACGCTACGGCGATAGAAATAAATCAGTCATCAAGTCGTGTGCCAACGGATGTGATCGGCAGTGCTTCAAGGAACGCCCTTGACCACTTTGATGCTACTGCGATGAAACGGGCTCGAGATTCAGTTGTCCGTGCATCGTCGGGAGAAGGGTTAACGGCGGACAGTTCCAAGGCAGTATCTTCTTCAGTTAGATTGTCCTTGATGGATGAACCGAACGCAGGAAGGGCAGCCTCCAATGCCTGGCAAACCCCGAGACCTCTAAGACGGATCGATAAGGTCGCTTGCCACCAGGCTTCGTTGGGTAGTGGCACATTTAATATTTCGCTCAATATTCTTCGAACTTTTGTGTCGAAAAGTTGAAGCATTTCACTTCTGTACAGGGGGTACATCGAAGAAGGAATTCAATCTTTGGCAAGCTGAGTGAGCTATGTAAAATCACGAAGGCATCGTGAGCGCTCAATTCGGTCAACCGGATTCCGGCGTTATGAAGCACGTTTACAGCGCAGCTTAAATCATTGTCGATGCTTGCTTGCCGGCCAAGCAGCGAACCCAGAAGCTGTGCGTCTTCAGGTGTTATAGTCTTGCACCCTGTTAGCTTGCATGCAATAGCTTGGCTCACATTCCTGCTTTCGGTTTTTAAATTAAATAAAAATATTTATTTTACTCTTATATTCTTAATATTTATTTACTTTTATTTATTTTAAAATATAGGATTGATCATCCTATATTAATGTTGTATGTTTATGTTGCAATTCATATGATATATTGCGTACTTGATTTTTGAGAGTAAATGATATTCAATTCTTAAAAATGTTACAAATTAGACATAACAATCATCGATATTTTATTATTGATTCAAAGATAAATTACATCAATAACGTCTTACATGGACTAGAATGACAGTTACCTTCATCTATTTTCATTAGAAAACAGACAGGGAAACGTAATTGTAATTATCGATATTTCGTTAGCATTCGGGATGGCAGAATGCTAATTCAAAAATTGTAATCAATTATCTTTTTAATCAAAACGCGTTAGTTGCGATTATATCATCACTGACTAATAAGCCACCTTTGCATCAGAAAATTTCAATAATATTATTCTCGAAAACACCACTGTTGTGAAATACAAAATCGGATTAACACCAGAACAAGTAGTCAATACAAAAGTATATACGTAAAGTTATCTTAACTGTATATGAAATTTAAATCTTACAAAATTAAAATCATTTGCTGGTATTTACACCAGGACATGTGACCAATACAAACCTAACGTAAATTTATGTAGACCTTACTGCATATGAAATTTAAATCTTACAAAATTAAAATCATTTGCTGGTATTTACACCAGGACATGTGGCCAATACAAACCTAACGTAAAGTTATGACCAAAATGTGAAATGGAAATGGAAATGATCAACAAAAATGATATAATAATGATATAAAAATGATATATTATATAAAAATGATATATATAATAATTTAATATAGTTATTAAATTATTTTCTTTGTAGGCTCTAAAAATATAAAGGCCATTTTAGATTTCGATCTCCTGATTTCGATTTTCTCTAAGCTTCTGGATAACTGCAGACCAGTGACTACATAGCTATGTCGAATGATTGTAAATAGTTGATAACGATTTAGTATTGATAAAGAATTATTGGAGCTGGATCAAAATAAATGGGAAAAATTTTATTTTCAGAAAATTACATTAATTACAGTAATTTTCTAAAAATGCTTACTGAAGTTAAAGAAATAAAATTTCAATTAAATCAAATAAAATTTTCCTTCTTTCTTTGATCCAGATATTATATGCAGTATAGTATAAAGTATACATAATATTTTAAATAGTCGATACTGATCCATTATTGATAAATAAATATTGAAGCTAGATCAAAGAAAAGAGGTAATTGTCTTTGATATTTCGCTAACCTCTGTAGGCATCTTCAGAAAATTACAATAAATTTTTAAGTAATTTTCTAAAAATGCTAAATATGCAAACGAAATTAAATAAAATTGTCCTTCTTTTTGATCCAGCTCCGATAATTCTTTATCAATAATGGATCATTATCAACTATTTACAATCATTCGACATAGCGATGTAGTCACTAGTCTGCATGTAATTTTCGGAAGATGCCAACAGAGGTTAGCGAAATATCAAATAAAATTTCCTCCTTATGATTCCGCTCCATTAATTTTTATCTAATTGAGTTCATCTTTGTTTCTTTAATATGAACAAATGTTAGAAATGGAATATAAACAATGTAGCTAACCATAATCTTGGGTCCTGACATTTAAATGCATTGATTACAGGTGATAAATGCATAGTTTGAATGCTAATGCAATTTATAGGTTTGTAATCGCCTTGCTAAATCGATTGATGTTCTCTCAAGTGTGAAATGTACGAAGTGAACAAAAACGAAAGCTAATATCGAAGATTAAACATTTTATGTTTCTGTTACATAAAATATTTATTATGATTATAATTTAACCGATAATTGTTTTTAAGAAATTAATAGTAAGTGAGAATTTAATATTTGAAATTAATTCGAATTAATTATTAAATATTAATTAATTAATTAATTATTATTTAATATATTATATTAAATATTAAATAAATGTATAATAAATATTAATTATGAATTAATTTATTAATTAAACGATATTTTAATCAGATGATTGATATCGACTCTTCACACGTTTTAAAATCGCGGTAACTTTGAAATATACGTTATAGGGTTAATATATATACATATATATAAAATATTAATATATATATAAATATAGGATTATTGTGTCGAATATTGTATAAAAGGAAGAATAAAATAGATTAGATATTACAATAAAGATAAAAAAAGTAAAGTTATTTCTTGTAAAATATGTAGTAACATAATATTTTAATTTAAGTTATTTTAGTTAAAGGTTATAAAATGTTCAAATACTAATGGTAATATAAAATTAAAGTATTATTAGCGCAAACGAATGGATTTATTTCTTAAAATAAATCAAAACAGAAAGCATAAAATATTAAGCTTGCATTGTTTGATATTGTTCTCAATGCGTCACATAAAATCTTTCAGATTTCATAATTGTTTTTGAATTTTAATATTTAAATATTAAATTTAATATAAAATTAAATCTGGTAATGTACTATGGTCGAGGAAACAAAAGTCGCTACTATTATGGAGATTCATTTCCAATTTTTATAACTCAGTGTGCTATGTAGGAATACAAAACTAAACATTTAGCAATGCAATAGTAATTGTTAAATTCTAGAAGTCATAATTTATAAATCAAAATTAGCCTAACATTTTCATAACCATTTGACACAAATTGTGTTTATCGAAAATTGAATCAAAGTCCAGTCTATCAAGCAACACCATGTTGTATAAAGGCGGTATTTCCAAATAAATCCTATACCGTTGTCTACTCAGCACATCCGTGCACTACTATTATACATGCCGTATCCATTTAGGATCCAACGAGTGCAACGACAATTCAGCAACAACCTCTGCCTAGTGTTTCAGGATGGTCCGCGCATCAATTCAATCTGGTAAAGAGCGTAAGCCTCAGACAATTTAGCAAGGTGTCGGAAACGCCTTTATTCACAATGTCACACAGGCAACCGAAACGACCAGTGTGTACCTCATTCTACTGATAAGTGTTGCCGGGTACTCATCATTTCGATGCTGAAGTGGTCGTCTAGAAGTGACATGGATACTGAAAGTCGTAAATCGAAGTCCAGTCTATCAAGCAACACCATTTAGTATAAATGCCGTATTTCGTAAGAAATCCTGGACCGTTGTATACTCAGCACATCCGTGCAATACTATTATACCTGCCGTATCCATTTAGATCCAACGAGTGCAGCGACAATTCAGCAACAACCTCTGCCTAGTGTTTAAGGATGGTCCGCACAGCAATTCGATCTGGTTAAGAGCGTAAGCCTCAGACAATTAAGCAAAGTGTCGGAAACGCCTTTATTCACAATGTCACACAGGCAACCGAAACGACCAGTGTGTACCTCATTCTACTGATGAGTGTTGCCGGGTACTCATCATTTCGATGCTGAAGTGGTCGTCTAGAAGTGACATGGTGACTGAAAGTCGTGAATCGAAGTCCAGTCTATCAAGCAACACATTTAGTATAAATGCCGTATTTCGTAAGAAATCCTGGACGTTGTTTACTCAGCACATCCGTGCACTACTATTATACCTGCCGTATCATTAAGGATCCAACGAGTGCAGCGACAATTCAGCAACAACCTCTGCCTAGTGTTTAAATTAAAATGTATTGGATAAGGAGTCCGACACGCTAATTGTCTGAGCCTCAGACAATTAAGCAAAGTGTCGGAAACGCCTTTATTCACAATGTCACACAGGCAACCGAAACGACCAGTGTGTACCTCATTCTACTGATGAGTGTTGCCGGGAAAATCCTTATATATAAGTCTAGAAGTGACGAATAGTACCGATCGTTGAGTGTAGATCAGTGTATTACCGACAGCAGTTTTCAACATAATACTACATTCCAATGGAATCATGACTGTTGTTATCAAGCATCGTTGATGCAACCAGTTAAGCTATTCAATGTGTTATATGTAGCACAAAATATAATACTAATTATCAATTTTGATAATCAATTTGTGTCATTGAAATTGAACGAGCTTCAATATTTATCAACAAATTCCGAAAATTATTGATTAGTTTATTACGATCATTTTTAATTAGACTGTCACAATCAGTTAAGCGATTATTTGTATAATTTGATCTTGATCCATAAGTTATACACTTATAAACTTTATACATTACTATATAAATAATGTTAAAATGTTTATTAAATGTTGTCTATTTTGAATATTGAGGAAACACCTATATTTAATAATGATAAAAACTTAATATTATATTAAATTGAAATATTTATATTTAAATATAAAATATTAAAATATATATTTATTATATATGTTATTACTACAATAAATATCATGTAGAATTGCTTTCGTGTCAAAATATAAGAGAACCTCTATTTTGAGTGATGTGAAAAATCACCCAAAATATAAGAGACTAAATTTATTATTTTGATATTTTGAAATATCAAATATTTTAATATTTTTTAGAGGTAAAAATATGCTAATCAAACACAATTTAATATTTTAAAATACAATTTAAGAGCAAATTTGCTATAATATGTTTTCTTCTATTTTAAGATTGAAAAGGACTGCTAAGTAACAAAATAATAAATTCAGTCTCTTTTATTCTCGGGGATGGTTCTCAGTCAATTAATTATTAATATAATGAAGATTGTTAAGGTTAAAAAATTGCAATTGTTTAACAAATGACAATTAAATATCGATTATAATTATTAATAATTATACTTTTTTACCTACAGAACCTAGTTGCATTACACCACCGTAATGCAAAATATTTACTTTGTTATATATGACGAAATATTACATCAAATTATGACGAAATATCTATTTGAAATAAAATATTTCGTATTTACACATTAATTTTATAGCTTTCAAAGTATGAAAAAGTACAAAATATTTCATATATACTGACAGTATCTTTATTATATAATAAAGAGGCAACTAAAATAATGTATCCATACCCAAAGTATATTATGAATATAATTTATGAATATAATTTATATTAATTGAGTTATTTTTATTGAGTATATGCTTTGCACTTTAAATTTACTCTTTATGGCATTCGAAGAACTAAAATGTTGCTTTTTAAGCAAGCGGCTTACCTTTAAAAATAATAAGACACGAAACTACTTTTATTTATGAAATTAGTTTTGAAATTCATTGAGTTTTGATCGATTAGCTTTGATTTTACTAAAATATGCTAAATTGTAAACAAAATGAAATGTTTTACTACTTTATAGGGAAAAACATCGAAAATATATCTTACTCGGTACAGCACACCACTATAAGTTAGCTATGGGATCAATTTCATTGCAAAAAATCATTTGATTGATCGATATAAGATAAGTTTTTAGTTGAGTGATTATGACCTTGATAGCTATAATATCTGGAAATTTACACGAGTGATTACCGT
>WNNJ02003344.1:0-36747 GCA_012934845.2 Pomphorhynchus laevis | reverse complement strand
GAAATTCAAATAAGGATTTTCAC
This sequence comes from Pomphorhynchus laevis, assembly GCA_012934845.2. Taxonomy (NCBI): domain Eukaryota; kingdom Metazoa; phylum Acanthocephala; class Palaeacanthocephala; order Echinorhynchida; family Pomphorhynchidae; genus Pomphorhynchus; species Pomphorhynchus laevis. Next base: position 36,724 of record WNNJ02003344.1, on the reverse strand, counting down.
ACCATCAATTACGTTTAAATGAGAGTGTTTCTCTGAAGATCATAGCAGAGATAACGAAATTTTAAAATAAAATATTTTCATAATTGCCAGAACTCTGTAATTGGATCAGAACTCTGCAATTGTATTAGTTAGAACTCCGCAATTTAAATTGTATCAATCAGAAAACGATCAACATTTGAATAACTAAAAAGATGCCTACGACGTTTAACGATCATTTGACAAAGTTTAGGGAATATATGTTTACATCCATTTTATAATTCATATTTGGAATTTTTTTATCATATATATGGCAAAGCTATTTTTACAACGGAAGCATTGATGTGTCACATTTCTTAAATGTGACACTTAGATGGCACAATTTCTCACTTAGATTGAATGAATCATTTCAATTTATTGAGTCTACGCATTTTGTACAAAAATGTAAATATCGTAATCTAAAGTGAATTACGATATTATTTTCAAGGGATTAGAAAAGCGCATTTTACAACATCAAGATAACATTAAACGTGGTAATATGAAGCGTTCGTTAACACAACATGCACTAAACTTAGAACATAATGTTAGTTTTGTTCTAAGGCCTCTATTCTATCGTATGAAAGTGATTATTTTTCGTGCATTACACAAGAGGCTTTTTTAATAAAAAGAATGAAGTTATGTTCAATAATAAAGCAGATTTTATTTTAAAAATATCCTATTAAATTTTATTATTTTATAAAAAACTTAAATTATATTTGTTTGATTTGTTTCAATTGCATATTGTGATTCAGTTTTTTGTTGGTTTTTCTACGGTTTGAATTTTGTTTTACTGAATGGAAAATATATTTGTATAATTCATTTGATGTGATAGTTTCTTGTACAGAACTTTGTTTTTCTTTGAATGTTTTAATGTTGGACAATAAAACTTAAATATAAGAAACTTTTGAGTGTTGTGAAACAATTGTTCCTGATAATGATAGCAGCAGCTATTGAAATATTGAACTGACCCCTTTTTTATCTAATAAATTGTCGTTTATTTGGTTCAATTCTATAAATAATAGCAAATAAAATAAACAAAATGAATATTATCAAAATAAACTTATGTTAATACTTGGGTTGATATCATGACCGGGAAAACATGTAATTCTTCCGTATCATTTTGTTACGTATGCATTTGTTTTTTATTTATCGCCAAATACATGCTAAAGACGTATTTCTTATTATTAAATTTGATTATCACGTATCTTATATCATTTATTATATTGTATTCTTTATTATTTACTATTATATTTATTATATTATTATATTATATATTATTATTTATTTGATATTATAATATTTATTATATTACGTGCTAATATAAATTATAAATAATTACGTGCCAAATAGGTGCTAAGGACGTATTCCCTCTGATTTAATTTGATTATCTAGTATCTTATTCTAATTATTATTAGAATAAGATAATATTATTAGAATAATATTAATAAGTGGAATATAATACTATATTATAATATAGTATATAATATTATATATTAATATATTATACTATATAATATTATAATATATTATATTATACTACATAATATTATATTATTAATAATATTAATATTAATAATAAGATTATTATTAGAATAATATTACTATCTTATTCTATCAATTTTTATGAATTGACTAAGAAATATAAATATAAATATAATATTTGTATAAGGAATATAAATCTTCGGAAGTAAGTGCTATGTTATCAGGTTTCGACGCCTATTCCTCAACTTAACATATAAGCCAAATACGTGAACATGACTTATTATATTTAATGAAATTTGATTATCTAGTGTATCTTATTCTAATACAAAGTATATTATTTATTATCCATTCATAAAATTTTCCGCTTTAAGAAATTAAATTTATTTTTAATAATATTCTGAGTCGACATATTTTCCACTTTATAAATTATAGAAGAAAATATCATAATCTTAAATATTAAATAAGAATAAAGTAGAAATTAAAGTAAGAATTAATAACATATTAATACAAAATTAAATAATTAATAAATATTATATAATGTTATATAATACGCGAACAAATTTATCCAGGTAGTCTTATTCTTAATAAACCAATTTTGATGATAAAGGAGGTATACATCAAGATGTGAACATTAAATTAACATCAATTAAAACTACTTTTAATTTATATCGTACTTTTAATTTTAATTAATAATATTAATTAAAATGATTATTAATTTAAATCGTAAAGATGACATATTTAGATTTACAAAAAACATATTTTTGCATGAGCATTCATGCATAACATATAATTGGCATGACATATTAATAGAAAATTAAATTATTAATAAATATTAATAAAATTTGATAACTTATGTCAAGTAAAAATTTAAAATTTAAATTTAAAATAAAAGTCAATTTTTATGAATTGACTAATAAATAACAGACGTTGTATCAGAATAAGGATTAGAGGTCATCAGGAGGAATTGCTATGCTATCACGTTTCGGCCGTATTCCTCGACCCAACATAGCAGCGGCACAAATACATGATAATGACGTATTTCCTCTGATAAAATTTGATTATCTAATATCTTATTTTGATACAAAACATATTATTTATTATCCATGAAAACTTTCTGCTTTAAAAAATTATTTTTTATTAATTTTATTTTGATTTATTTTAATAATACATTCAAATAAATCAATAATATTATACGTAGATTCAGTTAACTGAATCGACATATTTTCCACTGTATAAATTATAGAAGAAAATATCTTAATCTTAAGAAATAAATAAGAATTAAGTAGGAATTAAAGTAAGAATTAATAACATATTTATAAAAATTTAAATAATTAATAAATATCAATAATTTATTAATATTAATTAATTTATTTATTAATTAATAATATACGGTATTTAAGAATAACGATTAGAGATCATCAAAAAGAACTGTCATATTATTAGGTCTCGGCTTTTTCGACTTATATATATTTTCCGATAAATCGGAACATATATATGATGACCTGATGAACTGATGACCTCCGATCCTTAATATGATAAATCGTCTGTTATTTATCAGTCAATTAATAAAAATTGACTTTTATTTTAAATTAAAATTTTTATTTTAACTTGATATAAATTATATAAAATCTTATATAACAATTATTTATAATTATTTATAATTATTTATTATTTATGATTTGAATTTTATTTTGTATTTTTTAAATATATAAATAATATAAATACGTAAACTCTGTTGGCTGATCTGATTCGTAAATTTTGATTTTTACATTCCTTATACGAGAAATAAATATTGTCTAGGAACATCAGTTATTATCTTAAGCATGTATTTGGTCCCGCTGTCGTGCTAGTTTAAAGTATAGGAGCCGAAACGTGATAACATAGCAGTTCTTCCTAATGACCTATAATCTAAGTTTTTAAACATCGTATTATTTTTATCGTAGATAAGGCACTAATTATTATTTTTAAATATTAGCTTATAAATATCATAATTATAGAGAAAAATTTGTAAATATATAACTATATCCCCAATATGGCCTTTAATCATGATTATAATACATATATCATTATATGTATTATGATGATAAATAAATTATAATAATTTATATAATTATATATCATTTATTAATTAATTCCCAAAAATTGTATTATTAAATTTTTAAACATCAATGTTAGTTTTATTAGTTTTTATAAAACTTACAAAATTTTCTGCTTAAGAGTTTAAATTTATTCTATAGATTTATACATTTTACAACTTTCTGTTTGATTCGATGTCTAATTGGTTTTGTGTATTAAATAAGTCTCAGTTAAATTATTTTAATTATTTTGAAGAAAGCTGATATCATTACAATACGTAAATTATAAAAATATCGTGGAAAATATAAAAATACGTAAATATCATTACATATTACTGCAATTTGTAAATTTTTGGTTCTTAATTTCGTTATTATTTATTTCGTTATCTAATATTATGTGACTGTATTATTCGTTATATTATATTATCTAATATTATTTGATATTATTATTTATTAAATATTATTATATTATTTTAATATTATTTTATTAATATTATCTGATATATAAGTAACGGAATAGAATCTACTTATTTATATTCTACATGCACTTTGTACTATCTGTATATAGAATTTGATATGTATCTGTATATAGATTTATATAGAATCATATAGTTATATATAATTATAGTTTCATATGGTTATATTTTATAATTTTTGTTCAGCTTTATTATTAAGCTAAAGTTTAAAATAAAATATGAATAAAATAATTTATGTAAGCTTTTTACTAGTAAAGGTAAAAACCTTTTTGTATATAAAGTCCGTCATCTTAATGTATTTATATATTTTATAATTACATTTTTATGATTTATATTCATTTTATAATTTTTTGTTCGGCTTTATTATTAAGATAATGTTTAAAAAATATTTATTAATTAAATAATCACATAAATAAGTTTGAGAGATAATAACTTATAATTGAAAAGGGCTGCACGAACAGCCGAAATATTTAAATAAAATTCAAAAGTTTTAATTCTCGGAGATGCTTGGAAAAAAAAACAATAATTAAATGCAAGCTTTTTACTAGTAAAGGTAAATAAAGTATATAAATTTAAGTCATCATGGTATATTAAATGAGATGATCAAATGCAAGCATCAGGGCTGGATTATTTTTGAAAAGAACTGCACGAACAGCCGAAATATTAAATAATTTTATATTTACTAAATAATTATAAAATAATTTTGAATTGTAATTAATTTAATTATTAATTAATAGTTTATAATAAATAGAAGATAAATAGTATGATAAAATATTAAATTAATGTTATAATTTATATTAACAATTTTTAAATACAAAATTATTAATAAAAATTAAAAATAATTTAAATAAAATTTTTAATTATTAAAATTAAAATTTAAAAGCAAATGTACTCTAGTTAACGGTAAAATTTCAAAAATTAATAGCAAATAAATACATATGCTTACCATCCATGTTAGTTTGATACCATCTTTAATGTTGTGTAGGTGTACGAACACTTCTTCAGGTGGATCAGGAACATCTGGTTCAGTTGTAAATTCACTACTCATACTGTGATGACCGAAAAATTGAGTATCTTTTGATACTATAGCCAAACGACATCTAAAGTGTTACAAATTAAGTTAGAGGTTATATAAAATGGTTCTTACCGAACAGAATATCTATTTGCTGGTTTAAGATCAATAACGTAAATTTCAGTTGCGATTCCTCTACAATTCATCATTTAATTATCTATACAAAAGGCATTGACTTACTGGTAAATTTCTTTGAAATCATTGTCGCAGCGCTTGTTATCTTTGATAGAACATAATTTATCTCGAATTTTGCCGTTGCATTTAAGATCAACGCTGGTGCATAATGCGAACTCTTCGCTTGACAATAAAACAGATGCAATGGAATGATCGATTAATATTTTAATAGAATGAGAGTCAACTTCTACAACCTAAACAAAATATTTTTAATTTTTACATGTATAATCTAGCTTTTTTATAAAATAAATAGCCCCGAATATAATTTGTAAAAACGCAGTATGTTAAATAACCTTTCTTTGCTCATAGAATTCATCCATAATGTATTGTCTAAGAGACACACGCTCCTTTAGTAAATATACACCATAAATTAACATATATCATAATATATGATATATCATTTCTTGTTCATGTGTAATAGTACAAAAGTAAAGTGTATTCTTCCGGATTTGCATCGCCACCAGTACTTGTATATATCATAATATATTAATACATATATACTTATAAATATTGATTAATAAATAATTATAATAATTTAATAATTATTAATAAATATTCAATATTTTTAATAAATTTACATGTTCATTAAAATCGTATTTCTTAAGTATTCGTATTCATATTGCTTATTGATGATTCATAACGAGGCAAGTCATATAAGTTCACTTATCACTAGATAATTTTCTTGACCCGATATTTCTGATGTAAATAATCGATGAGTCTTATTCTTAAACTTGTATATCTGCCATCATCCACGTCTGATAATGGCAAATTAATCCATTATTGTCGAATAAAATCCGAAATAAGTTTTTCTAATCATTGACTACGTACGACACATTTTAGTCCACTTTGAGTAATTTGCTCTTTAATTGGAATATACGAATTATTTTTTAGCAATTTTTTAAAAGACCGATGTGTAGTTGAAACAAATGAAATTTAAAAACTAATTTTAAACGTAGCTCTATTTTAGTGCTATAATCAAAGAAGAATGTGTAACTCATTTATCACATTGATATGTTCATAATTGACATTTAAGTAATTCGCAGAAATTCACAATTCTTGAAACAAATGAAATTTCAAAACTAATTTTAAACGTAGCTCTATTTTAATGCTATAATCAAAGAAGAATGTGTAACTCAATTATCACATTGATATGTTCATAATTGACATTTAAGTAATTCGCAGAAATTCACAATTCTTGAAACAAATTAAATTTAAAAACTAATTTTAAACGTAGCTCTATTTTAATGCTATAATCAAAGAAGAATGTGTAACTTATTTATCACATTGATATGTTCATAATTGACGTTTAAGTAATTCGCAGAAATTCACAATTCTTGAAACAAATGAAATTTAAAAACTAATTTTAAACGAAGCTCTATTTTAATGCTATAATCAAAGAAGAATGTGTAACTCATTTATCACATTGATATGTTCATAATTGACATTTAAGTAATTCGCAGAAATTCACAATTCTTGAAACAAATGAAATTTCAAAACTAATTTTTAACGTAGCTCTATTTTAATGCTATAATCAAAGAAGAATGTGTAACTCATTTATCACATTGATATGTTCATAATTGACATTTAAGTAATTCGCAGAAATTCACAATTCTTGAAACAAATGAAATTTCAAAACTAATTTTTAAACGTAGCTCTATTTTAAGAGAATTATAAACTTATAAATATTTAATTCACAATTTTAATTAAAATCACAAATTCATTTGTGTAATCATCTTAATATTTACGCTTTTGCAAAAAAAATAATAATTTTATTAATAATTAATTGTTTTATTTCAATAGCAGTTGCAATAACACAGTCAATTTTTTTACCGGCATATTTCAGCAACATTTGTATTTTTACTGTCACATTGAATAGTTCACAGAATCTAAGTTTAGGCTATACGAACATATATTTTGAAAGATAGTTTTAAATTTGATTTAAAATATCAGTTTTACTTTGGAGATGTGTTTACTCAATGCTTTATTTATCACTCAAAGCTTAAAAGTATATGCTTTAAATTAAGGAACCGATTTATTTTCACGATGCTTACTTACAGCTGGTGGTGGTACTGAAGATAGATAACTAATAAGAACTGATCGAGTCGCCGCTATATTTTGCTGATCATTGCTTGCTATAAATATAAATTAAGCAAATATATTTGTAATACTTTATGAAATGCAATATGTTGAAAGCAGTACCTGTTGCTATGTACATAGGATTTGGATTAATTGTATTGATGAAAAATACTGGTTCAGTATGGACATCATTAACTGGAGTATTTGTTGAGCCTTTGCTTGCTTTATTATCGGGTAATTCTGGGCACTTCTTAAGATATCAAAAGTGAATAAACGGTAATGTATTTTTTATCACCTGCTCTAATTGTTGATGTGGTTTATCTTTGAAATTAAATTTACAGTTTCTTTGATTAATATATTGCTTGTGAATTTGATTTTTAACAGTCGTGCCTAATATGCATTCGCTTTTATATGGTACAGGATACCATACAGTTTGGGATGTTGGCATATATAATGAATTTATAATTTTCGCATCATTTGATGTCATCTTAACAGTAGCTGGTCCTAAAACATAAGCTTCACATCTATCAAAAAGTAAAGTTATTTAAAATGCTATTTTAAGGAAATTAAAATCTTATTTGCAATAAAAATATAACTATTTACATAATATTTTTCATCGTTAGTAAAGTAAAAACAATAACAATGAGAGATAATAAAGAAGATTTAATATCAAACTTCATACGAATTTATACAAAAATGCATAAAAACAGTTAACAGAATATGTGGAATGTATTTTAAATAAATTGCCGATATTTGTGTATTTAACAAGAGGAAACTATTATTCAATAGATCCAAATCGCCTAAAAACAAACGTAACCATAAAAACTAAATATAAATTTATCATAAATACATCATAAATATAAATTCTATTCATTTAGAAAATATATAGACAAATCTTTACCAAATCAATGCATATATTTTGTGTATAAATTGTAGAATTATTTGCAAGCAAATTCTGATATACAATTATTTGCTAATACTGAATCATTTCTATGACTACCGTTAAAATTATTCTTTCTTATTGGCTTCTTATTTCAGAATATAAAGTTACTGGCAGATATTTACAGAAAATAATAAGATAACCTCTGCTTTGTCTGTTCTCCTAAATTAAATGCAATTCTGCATATAGTCTGTTGTAATGACAACGCATTTTTTAAATGCACTATTTAGAACGAACACTGCACCTTAGGTTATAAGGTACTATTTATCGAATGTGAACTATACTTTAATCAGTAGACGCTGCAATATCATTTTGTTTATTAGAAATCCGACCAAACGAAACTTGTTTTTCGTTTTATTTCATAATGAATGAATAATTATTTATAAATAAATAATTACCTATTTTATTATAATAAATAATCTAGTGTGGACACTGAAATATCATTTTGTTTCTTAGAAATCGGGCAAATCGAAAATGATTTGGAATATATTACTTATCAGGAATAACATTGTATAAGAAATAAATCACTGATTTAGGTTTAATTTTTTAAGTTCTGATTTAAAAAATTTGAATTTTAAATTTTGATAATTTTAAAAAATGATAGAAAGAGTATAAATTAAAAGCAGGACGAGTATTTCAAAGAAACTATTAGGTAAAATATAAAATTAATAAATAATATAACTCACAAATAATATAAAAATATATAATCTAGTGTAAACGCTGAAATATCATTTTGTTTCTTAGAAAGCCGATCGAACGAAGCTTATTTTTCGTTTGGTTTTATAAATAATATAAGAATTTATAAATTAATTGAATTATTTTTGTAATATAAAAACAATAACAATTTATTATCGCATGAAAAATTAAAATATCTTTAAAATTAAAAAATTTAATTCAATGATTCGATGCAATATTAAAAATAAAACATTACTTTAACGATTTAATGCAATATTAAAAATAAAACATTTAATAATTATAAATGTAACGCAACAAATTGCTGTAAAATTTTAAATACAATTTCACAATCCCTTTAAATTTAACCTTTATTTTTAGGTAATGCGAAAATGAGCTTCTTTTAAGACAAAATGTCTTAATAGAATTGATGTTTGTTGGTTCAAAAATGGTCACTAATTTTTTGTGTGAAGGATATCGCGTATCTTTTATGTTATTGACTGACAAAAACATTGAAACACTTGCATTAGAGAATCTGGAAAATATCGGTCGTATCAATTTTTGTAAAAAACATGCATCTAAGGAGACGAATAATTGATAAAGCTATTCATAGCAAAACTGTAAGATAAAATTCGAGAATTGTATAAATGCTGGAGTGAAGAAGCTCAGGGGCATTTGAAAAAATGCGATAAGAACCTCATTTCGTCTAGAAAACATTACTACATAACAGCAAGCAAACAGATTTCATGATGCAAAAAGAAAATACAAAATATGAAAATGTATTGACTGTTGTAGAATTAGTCATGTGATCATCTCGATTGAGGAAACGACAGAAATATTGAGTGATAAGAAATATGGTAAAAATATTACAGATTTATCGATAATCGAAATGTAAACAACCAGCTGTGAACATTAACGATCAACATTAAGTTTTACGTAATTATCCAAGCTTATCAAGAAATCAATTGCGTGTAATCTAATTGTTTCAGTTGCATATTAACAACTAAACTCAATCAGAAATTCAACATCTTACCTTGAATAATTACTTTTAATTTATTAATAAACAGTAAATGTAAGCAAAACATTTATTTATTTTTGTACTCAATAGGGCTATTGAGTACAAAAACATGTTACCGATAAAAAGCTGATCTGATCAGATTAGATAACTGATCGGATTAGATAACATTTGCTATTTAAATTTATAACAAAAATCAATTTTTATGAATTGACTAATAAATACTATACATTGTATTTGAATAAGTGTTAGAGGTCACCAGGAGGAAATGCTATGCTATCAGGTCTCGGACCCTAATCCTCGACCCGACATAGCAGCAGGACCAAATTAATGTTAATGACGTATTTATTATGATGAAATTTGATTATCTCGGGTACATTATTCTAATACAAAGTATATTATTTATTACCCATAATTTTTCTCACTTAATAGTTCAAATTTATTTTTAATTTCATTGTAATTATTTATATATTTTACTATTTTCTGTTTGATGTTATTTTTATGGTAACTTAAAAATATTATTATGTTATTATTATTATTTCATATCAAGTGTATTATTGTGTTGATTTATATATTTTACTATTTTCTGCTTGATGTTTTTTTATAGTATCCTAGTTTAAAATATGCATCTATTAAATTATTTAAATGATTTTGAAGAAAACCAATATCATTACAAATTGTTACAATTCTTAAAATTTTATTATTTAATGTATTATATTTTATATTATATGGTATGCATGAATGCTCATGCAAAAATAGGTTTCTTGTAAATTTAAATATGTCATTTTTACGATATAAATTAATAGTAGATTTAGTTAATGTTAATTTAATGTTCATATCTAGATGTATACCTCCTTTATCATCAATATAAATTTTATTAAGAATTGTTGCAATTCTTAAAATTTTATTATTTAATGTATTATATTTCATATTATATGGTGTGCATGAATGCTCATGCAAAAATATGTTTCTTGTAAATTTAAATATGTCATCCTTACGATATAAATAAAAGTAGTTTATTAATATTAATTTAATGTTTATATCTAGATGTATACATCCTTTATCATTAATATTGTTGGTTTTATTAAGAATAAGGCTACCTGCATAAATTTATTCGTATATTGAATAAAAATTATTAGAGTTAAATACACAAATCATTAATGTATCGAAACATATTTTATCTTTTAGTTTAGATTTATTTACACGGTTATAAACAAATTTAAAGCTTTTAAATGCTTGCAAACTTACATTATCGTTACATTTTATGGTAATTCTTAAAATTTCATTTTTAATGTATTATATTTAATATTATAAGGTATGCATGAATGTTCATGCAAACATATGTTTCTGGAAATAAATATGTCATATTTATGATCTTCTTCTTTTGCCGATTTTACATATAAATTATTAGAGTCAACATATAAATTTGTTATAAACAAATTTATAAAGCTTTAAAATGCTTGCATAACTGCTTTTTACACAGTTATGAACAAATTCATTTTATATAAAGCTAAAAAGCTTGTATGAAATAAAATAAGTGAGCAAATTTTGATAATTTATATTGTTGTGGTAAAATATAAATTTTTATGGGAAATATTAATAAAATTATAAAGTAAAAATACATATTTTTTAATTTTAAAAATAACATCTTAATTAATAAATAATTTTAAATATTTTTTTATTATAAAAACTCTAATTTAATTTGACTACTTTTCTATTCAAATAAGTTCATTCATAATAATTCAACTACTATTATTTATTCATAATAATATTTTGTTGATTTATATATTTAACTATTTTCTGCTATAATTTAATTTTTATAATAACCTAGTTTGAAGTATGTATCTAATAAATTATATAAATGATTTTGGTGAAAGCCAGTATAAAAAAGAAAGTCAAATATTGTAAATTTGATATTTTAATCATGAGGAACTAATGATACGGTAAAAACTATATAATACTGAAAACTGCTAAACTCCATCGTAGGATATTTAGATCTGCGTAGTTAATATTTACAATGTAATACGATAACTATTATAAACATATTAAAGCAATGAATTACAAATCTAAATATTTGATGATGGTTACGAAAAATAAACTATTTTGAAATAATAATTACTTGACCTGTTGAAAAGATCAATACTTAGTCGATTGCTAGCAATTTATTGACTGTGATTATTACGCGACCGAATTGTTTGGAATGTAAGGCGATGTAGTGCAGATAAATGATGAAATATTTGATAAATAATTTATATAAATAAAAGTGGTTGGTATGGAACTTTACTAAGGACTCCGTGACAGCGATAAGGGAATATGAGCTTCATTACCATAAAGTAGCATCGACTATATTTTTACATTAAGTTGGATATGTTCGGGCTTCAGTCAGATGCTATTTCAACGACAACAACGATGAAATTTGCCTTGTATTTTTAATATTAATTCATTATCTAGATTCATAGAGTTGGAATATTTTGAAAATTTCATATTGTTGTTTTCACTGCTATATTGTTACAACTAAGCAATATCATTCAAATATATAAAAGTGTTTATTAAAAATCCATATTGTTGTTTTCACTGCAATATAGTAATAATAATAAAGGTTTTATTAAAAAACAATACATAACGACATAAATAATGACAACAAAATAGTTATAATGTCAATGTCAGATAAATGAACTGCATCTTGAACTTGACATAACAGTCTCCAACACTATACACAAAGATACCCCAAATCCAAAGGGATCTGAGCCCTCTAACCGATCCAGCACGCCGCTTTCCGACTAAACCACCCGGGGTCTCTCACCCCCCGAAGAGTCCAGTCGGCGCGAACTATGATGGGTAAGCGGGAGATGAGGAGCTTAAGAAACCTTAGTCTTTGCTCTGGGGGACGTCCTCTAGAGAAGAAGACTAATCCCGAGATAGCCCAAGTACCCCAAAGGCGCACTTGAGTTTTCCCAATCAACGACATATGTTGGGCCCGTTTCAGAGCCCAACTAGCTCTCTTCAGGATACGTTTTAGTCTATCCAGGTCGGCTTTCGCCGACCAGTTCACCGAAACGGTACAACCCCAGGTATTTTACTCGACTAGAGAAGGTAGGGAGTGGATCAGAGGCAAATAAGGAGGCTAGAGCAGAGAGTGCTAATCTCTTACGCTTCTGCTTCGTCGCAGGGGAGCCATGAAAGACAATCACCTGCGATTTGGCGGGGTTAAGAATAAGGTTGGACCTGGGTAACTGGTCTTTTAATCTTAAAAAGAAACGGCTGATATTAGAGACAACGTCCTTGCACCTGCGTCCAGAGAACAGGGCTGTAGTGTCATCAGCGTACACCACTAGACGTTGATCACGCTGTTTAAATATTTTGAAGAGATTTATGGAAGCAGCAAGATACAAGATAGGAGAAAGAGGGGAACCTTGAGGCACACCCGTAATAGGGTAGAACTGACGCGCATCAGGGTCGTCTTCATAATAGAATCGCTTGGTATACAACAGTATCTCCACCCTGTTAACAATTCTCGCAGGCAACCCGAGGGACCTGAGAGAAGAGATAACAAAAGGAATAGAGATGCGGTCAAATGCAGCAGAAAAGTCAAGGAAAACAGCCACAGCAAGTTGATGACTATTCTCCCGACAAAACTGATGCACTTCACCTACTGCAGAATGGACCGAGCGACCCTTGACAAACCCATGGAAACCAGGAGGGATTAAATTTCGCCTACTTAAATGATCGCGGATTCTGCGCGCAAGCGCTTTCTCGTAGATCGATACGAGGGAATTTTAAATCGAGATGGGTCGCAGGTCTTTAGGACATGAGACCGGATATTTCTTTGGGATAAAGATTCTACGACTAATGTTGATGCCGGCCACATCGGATGGGGTGGCTAATAACATTGTGACGGCCACCTCCCTTCTTTGATCGGCTGTCAAAAGCTGACAGACCCGAGAAGAGAGTGGAGCGACGGTTTTGGAGGTGCCCGGAAGAGGCCCCCAGGCTTTGAGTATATCTGGAACGGATATATCTCTACTCCTGAAGTCTCCCCAAGGCGGGATTGGTTGCGGTGATTGAGTGGCTCCATAGTTATGTAAGGAAAGTGACTCCTCCAAAACTCTATCAAGACCAATACTTCCGATCCACCCGGACGCTCTATCCTTCCAACAAACAACCTTCTCTTTCTTAAATATCTTCCAGAAGGAAGACTGAGAAGGGTTAAGACGAGCAATGCTCGACTTATCCTTACTCAGCTGGAACCAGTATCTGGTACGCCAGTATTCTTTCGAGAGAGTCTGTTTGGCTGAAGAGGAGAGGTCAGAAAGGTGCAGCAGTTTGGCCAGGACCTTGAGTTTTGTCGGAGTGGGGCTGAAAATGCGACCTTTATAGGTAGTCGATAAAAACGCGGTGGCTTGCGAAGAGAGATAGGAATTATATTTGGTTAAACTCTCAATGCCAATTCGGGGGAAGCGTTGGATAGCTGCTTGGAAGAAATCCACTCTGATAGGATCAAAGTGGAATCTTCTACGAAGCAGGGAATCCTCTTCTATCCGCCAACGTATCAGGTCATGAGAGGTGGACAGATGTTGCCGCGATTGCTCCGTGCAGAAGGGTTTAAGCAACCACTTCTCGTGGAGCAATAGTAAGTCGAGGAGAGAATTCATTGTTGTGCAATGAAAGGAGGGGACGGTAATTTATGAATAAGATAACCATTCCTGGCTCTGCGGAGTGCTGCATTAATCCAACGACCAGTTCTGTCGTTGAAGTCACCTAGTACCATGTCATAGCCGCCATCAATTATCCCATCCAGGAGGTCACGGTTCTTGTGAATCTCCCCCGGACGAATATAGACGTTGGCTAGACTGAGGCGTTTACCGTTCTTAACGAGTGAAACTACTAAGCAAGATAGGGCTGGAAAGGAGTAGTTTAAAATGAGGGAGGATCTTAAGGAGCATTTAACTAAGGTCAAGAGTCCTTGAGATGAAGAGGAGTGAGGGGGTTATGTACGGAGTATAGTGGAAATAAATGTGCTTAGGGATAAATCGAGTAATGTCCTGGGGGAGACGGATAGACCGTGTCTCCTGAAGGACTATAACATCTGCGTCTCTACCGGATAGAAGCTTAAGGGCAGAAGCACCTCCCGAATTCCACTGAAGAATATTCAGTGAAAAAGGCTCGGGCTTACTCACCATTGTGCAGACCAGTTAGACGGGAGCTGGCGGCCTAGACAGAGCTAGGAGTGGAAAGGTTTCCCTTCCCATCACTAACCCCGCCATTGGCCGGTGCCCCCTGGGCATTATCTTCATTTCCCTGGGTGGAGTCTGTAATATTGCCATTCAGGAGTTTACCCACCTTGGGCGGTGAGATCGGATGAGCAGATCCACCCCTTTTTTGGATTTGGGACAGGTCTCTACTTGAGCGACGTTTTGGGATTGAAATAATGCGTTTACCAGCGGCTTGATAAGGTTTTCCATTTGGTTTAGAATCATTTTCTTAGAATTGTTTATAAGAAACAGAATGTCCGCATTTGACATTCTATCCGGAGGATTCGATTTAGCTACGTCGGAGAACGAGGATTGGGTTGCTGCAGATGGACAAACAAATTTATTTATGTATCTAGTAAAATGTTGGCACTTGCGAGACCAATACGGATGTCCTAATCCGCAGTTGCTACAAGTAGGGTTCGCTGTGCATTTAGAGTTATTTGTCATGTCGGAGCAGGAGACACTGCTGCATACACCACACAATGGAGGCGCCTTGCAAGTGGAAGCCCAATGCCCCCATTTATGACATTTATTGCAGTGAGGATACGTAAGAAGATCCTCACTGATCAGCACACACTTAAGATTATAACCAATAAACGGATTAACATCATTCTTACACATGACCTCACCAGTGTCCAGGTCAGTGTTCGCAAATGAGACCGGCAATGGGTCGCTTGATTTGGATTTTAATTGCCTTACTGAAGTAAGTTTATATGTTTTCTTAAGACTGTTGATGTCAGAATCGTCGGAGAATAACGGAAAATTAGTTATTTTAATTGTAGCTTGGATAGGTTTATAGTTAAAAGTTCCGAGATGTGCGAGATTCTTAGTGAAAAAATCCATATATTGCTTAGCAATGTCGCCAGATGAAAAAGAGACTCATAGAAGATTATCGCCTGTCTTGACAGAGTTAAATAATATGCGAACAGGTTGTTTATTAATGAATTCACGTAGAAATGTATTACATGATAAGTGGCGTTCAATCCGTTTAAATCCTGAGATTAGTAGTAGATTTTTCAGTTTAGGCACCGGGGGAGCTCCCCTGAGTAACCAGAATCGGAAATTAAAACTTCACTTACCTTATTATTAGCAGATTTGTCATCTTTAACTTGAAAATTACCCATACCTGAGTCAAAAATCCTTGAAAATTTGAAAGAATTTGCATTTTGCATGGAGCTTTGAAGCTCCGACGTTGTAATTTTTTCACTACTCATTTTTTTCGCTGTAATATAGTTAGGTTATTGGAAACAACAAATGATCATGTACACTCTGTTCACAAAAAGCTACAGGCACATTAAGTATACACGTTAATGTTTATTATTGTATAATCATGAACTTTTTTAATTCAATAAAATTAATTGAAAAATTTATTAAATACTAATTAATAAAAAATATTAACCACAGCATTCATATGTGCAACTACTACAATCCGAATAAATTCAACTTTTAAAGCCAAACTAATTGGTCAGGTTCTTAATCTGTTCGCTTCATAATGTAATATTTTGTAATTATTAATTCTAAAGTTTGCCTATTATTAAATGTAGCTTATTAAAAATGCGGTTTAAAATCGATTGTGGTAGATATATACTTATGATTACTGTATGATTAAAATAATTTGCATGCTTTATGTAATAATATTTAATTACAGAATTGATATAATAGTATTATGATATTATTATATAATAATATTATATTTTATATAGTAACGTATATACTTACAGAGTGAGTATACACATTATTGTTCATTATTATTCAATCCATAACTTTTTTGGTTAAATAATTAGATTAATTTAATAAATCATTAATCAATTCAATGCAATTAGATCTTGTAACTAAGTCTACTTATCTTGAACTATAAATAATTTGAAAATTAATAAATATTTTTATTAAGATTTTATAAATGTTAATTTTATAAATGTTACAACTGGCTGAAATGATTCTGACATTCAATGTTATTAAAGTATAGTATTAATTAGATCACTTAACTGAGTCTACGTGTTTTGAACTATATATAAATAGATAAAAATAAAAAATAATATTTTAATCTTAAGAAATAAAATGAATTTACATTTTAATATTGCAAAGACCTTATTTTGAGACTATCCAGGGATTGAAAGCTGAGGAATTGAAAACGCACAAGTGCGATTGTATTGACGATACTCAATATTAATTTGTGCCATTTGCTATTGAAACACTTGGAGAATTTGGTCCGTCGGCCACTGTTCTTCGTATATTTGGTAAAGATTCTCGGTCGGGTCACTGCGGACCAGCGAGCAGTTCATTCATCATGCAGTAGCTAAGTGCTGCTGTTCAAAGGTGCGATGCAGCATGCATGTTTGAGTCGATTGTTGCCGCGTTCGCAGCTCAAACAGACATCTACAACAGAAAATAGGATAGCCGTGATGAGGGATTGCAAAAGTCGACGTTTTCTTGAGGACTGTCCGTCAACTTTTTGGGTGACGGCAAATCGCCGCTGAAAAGACATCCCTGATATTTAAACACTGAACATCAACGGAGAACCTACGAAATCAAACCTTGGAAATAAAAACTATAGCGTATCCTCTATTGATACTGAACCGTTTAAGATGTGTATTCGTTCGGGTACTTAATCAGCGGTATCAAAGAGAACATTTTGATCACGATAGCAATCCTCTTTAGTAACAAATAAACAAAATAATTTACTCGTCTAATGATCCATCTTTCTTGAATTCTAATAGGCGCTATTTAAATAAAAGTTAATTAAGCTGAATAAAGAAAATAATCGATATTATAACTCACTCGTAAAACGTGTCATTACGCTATTACGGGTTTAGCTGTAGAAAGCATAATATGCTTCGTATATGATTTAAAAAATAGTTGTATGATTTAACAATTTAATAATTTCATATTGATGAATGTGTACATTAAATATAATGAATATATTTAATATATTATACATTTAAAGTATGTTGAATAACGTACTATTCAACGTTGAACAACGTTGAATTACGCAAATAAAAGAGCTTGATTTAAATTTTTTATTATGATTTTACATTTCGATATTCTAATTTCTAAATAAGTTTCTTTTTATCAAATTTAAGTTTATTTAATTTGCAAGGTCAGTTTGTTTTTAAATTTGTTTTTAAAGTCACAAACCGTATGTTATCTAATTGTAATGATCATATCACGAATTTAAGTTAAATTTTAGTTAATTTTAATTAAATAAGTACTTAAATCTAAAAAATAAATACTTTCCGATAATGATTTCATCAATTATTAAATTTTCTTATTTAAGTCCTTTAATTAATCACTTTATCTTGATTTTGTTTAAATTAATTATGCAAATGAGTTTTATTCGATAACTATAATTAATATTTAATATTAATGTATTTAATATTAATGTATTTAATATTAATGTATAATATCAAATATATTATATATTTATAGTACGTTGAAGTATAACTTTGACATTATTTGATGTTGTAGATACGCATTTCAACAATTAAATCACTTAAGAGAATATTGCAGTTAGGCATTCGGTATAATTTAAATAGTCATTAAGGCGATTTTTAACAGAAAATCTTAAAAACTTTTACAAAACGTTTTCGAGAAAAGTTAAAACATGAAAATATACCATTCAGGAAAAAATAGTATATAAAATATAGGTCACTATTCATCACTTTATTTTATAATCTTAACATACACATAGAAGAATTTTTAAGGATAATATTGGGGTTCGACATTCATTTAAATGTCACGGCAATTATCGATTAAGTATCTACTAATGCATCTTAAGTTTCCTAGTGTGATTTTTCTAATAATTGTAAATGGACACTACATATTGACTGTAAATACTTTTAAGATAGCAATAAGAATATTGTGTAAGCCGAATTAATCGTCACTTCGATTTATAAAAAACAGCAAGGCTCGTTTGAATAGAGCATACATTAGTCGTGTTGGTGGTGCTTATATTGTTCACTATCAGAGTCAATTAGAATTTGTTGAATATTTTTAAACAAAATACAAACCTTCGAGATTATAGACGAACTGCTGTTTAAATGATACCGGTACAGAATTACATGCCAGAAGTAAATTATATACCGTCCAACTTGAAACCTATATTGCGCAATCAAGCAAACAACACGTATTCTGTCAATGAATATTCAGTCGTATGCAACAATATGCATTTATGCAACAATTCAATAGCTTTATTTGTTGCTATCTGTTCATCTAAATGATGGCTTCCAATTTCAAGGACAGTTATATAAAACAAAGTGTATTTAGTGTCTGTAAAATACAATGAAAAGAAAAACGTCGTTTATCACCACAGTTTAGTATTATTTCATAAATTCAAAATTTATGAGTTGCTTCAACTGTCGTATTATATATAAAGCTCAAATGAACAGTGCATTTTACCGGATTATAGTTTGAAATGAATTTTGCAATGCTGGCTGGAAAAAGGTCGAGTATGAAAATATCAAATCGCACAGATGAATATAGCAGTAACAACAAATACCTTTCGGTATTTCAATATTAGTAGCCTTTGCCAGATATCAGTAAAATGCTAAATCTAAAATTTTCAAAAGCCACCGATGCTTTTTGCTATAATGTTATTTTACGAAAATATAAAGAGTGAAAATCGTTTGTAAAACAATGTATTGCTTACAATGTTAAACAATCACCGCAAAGAATTAGTCATGTATATTTTAATGTATTAATGCATCTCTACTCGTGTCAGACGAAATTTATAAGGCATGAAGAAATAGTAAATGTTTATTTTTTACCAAAAAATGTTTAACGCAAGTAAAAAGTGTTTGATATGATCCCGATATCAATGCATACAAAAGTAATTGCTAATACAAACCGATTCTAAATCGTGTTTTAAAAATTAAAGTTTAAAAGCTGTTTATAAATAATTTATTTTCAACTGTAAGAAATCTCAAGACAAATTTGTTCGAACATTTCAGTGGAGAATTTTTGTCAATGAGCTCTATGAAAATCTACAAGCTGCGGGTTTTTAAAATATAAATTTCTTGTACATGTTGAAATTTGTCCCCTTTTCCAAATTTTGTCAAAATTTGCTTATACAAAGCAGATTTGGGTTTCTAAAATATCAACATCTTAGACATGTTGCCATTTGTGCCAAATTTTGTCAAAATTTGCTTATAATGAAAAAAATAATTTTTAGTAACTTAAGCAGAAACATTATTTTGTAATTTAAGTGAACTTGAAATTAATTAAAGTAACGCAAGTTACTTAAAATTAGTATTTAAATCTAAATTAATAACATATATGAAAATCATGCAATGATTTTTTATTAATTTAAAATAACATTACTTTACTTAATACATCGACTGCATTAGTTAAATCAAATGTCTTAAAATTCGATATACAATAATGATTTAGTGAAAATACTTGGTTGGTTGACAGGTAAAAACTACGTTTTATAAGTTAAAAGAGAGAGAGCTTACAGATCAAAAATCTTAGAACAATATATCATGATATCGTATCATAAACAGGGTTTATGAAATTCTACACCTAAATTTTAATTCCTTTATTATAATCGGCTAATAAGGCCGTATGAATAGGACTGTATCACATAATTTAGGCTTAAAACGATATAGTTATCGTGATCATCGTTGTACCAGACGGCGAAAATATCATACGATAAATTTGGATGGTTCAAGCCATCTATTATAAACAAAGTCATACGATGAAATATGGTAAAAAATTAAAAAAGAAATTCATGAAACTGAAACGAATGAAAATTGTAACATTGTAATTTAATTGTAAATTATAATCTTACAATAAAAGCCCAGTAAGGTATGTCCATATAAAACAAATTAAGTTTTCTTCAAGTTCTTTACAGATATAAATATGCCAAATACGTAAATTTAAAGAGATTTTATTTGAGTCGCATGAGCTATGTTAGACGTTTTTATTGACATTACCATGAAATTTATTTATCATTCCTGATCAATAATACATGTATTATTTACATATTTTGTAAATAATACATGTCTAGTTTACTAACATACTGTTTATCCTGTATATATTTAATAAATTACAGTTTACCTTTGTATTGTGGTAATAGCAACGTGTGAAAATAAATTTCATAATATAATATTTTAGCATTTTAATATATTATAATATATTATATTATTATATTTTTCATATTATAACATTATAATGTGCTAATATTAAAAGGCTATATTAGATCAGTTAGAAGGATATGAAACCATATAGTGATTTCTTCTGATGAGGGTATATATTGTTTTGCTATAAATATTTTTATATATCAAAGCGATACGTTAAATTTGACTGTATAACTTCAGTCGAAGTGATTAATCTCTTCCCCAGTACCGAAATCTATCTCGACGTCTCTTTCCAGAGTCCATTTTGGAAAACCCTCCGAGAAAGGATATCCATAGACATACTCAGAACGTGTCCGAGCAACCTGAACTTACTTTCTTCGATGTGGAGAAGCAGCGACTTTACTCCGAGACCATCCTGAATGACTGAATTCATAACCTTATCTATAGGGCTAAGAGCAGCCACTTTGCAAAGGGACCTCATTTATATTGTTTTGCTGTTCATATTCTTATATCTCAAAGCTGTACGTTAAATTTTATTATGTAACTTATTTTTGTATAAGTTATATAGCGTGTTTGAATCACGTTTACTTACTTCAAGCCCGAATTTCATCGAGAATAAATGCCCAATTAAAAACATTTGTTGAAAATGTCGGTAAATGGTATCGGTGATCTTTTAAATCTTCTTAATATATTTTGAGAATCACTCTTTCCATCAGAGTTAATATATCTGCATTCGAATGTGAATTATTTTCTCGGATATTGATGTGTGCTACATCATATTCATCATTATGGTTATAAAAAACATCGATGCAGACAGGAAAAGAAAAACAATATTTGTTGTTTTCTTTTTTCACGAGCAGAAATTATCTGCATTATCCTTTTGTGTGCTAGCACAATATTGCACCTTTTTTGTCAAAATGCCAATTTTGTAAAAAGTTATCTCTATCATATCAGCAAGTGACATTATTCCATTGGTTGTTTCTATTTGTTGTGCGGTTGGCTAAAACACCTAGACAACAGCGGATGTCAAATGATTATGTTCAAAATATTGATTTTATGTCTAAAATCAACTTGACAATCTGATTAATTGTCAATCTGATAATTGGCCAGTAATAATTGTCAATTTGATAATTCGATAAATGTCAAATAATTGACATGTCAAATATCAATGAAAACAAAACACGGATAAGGATCTGTCCGGGAACACATCAGCAAGTACACTGTGACAAACACATTAATTTTAATTGTTTTGACGAGTATTTACTGATTTTGTCATGAAGAATAAAAACAAGTAAAACTATGCAAGGCTCAATTTTCACTAATAGAGCTAGTGATTTAATCAAAATCTGTTGTTTATAAGGGACCTAATATCAATAGAACACTTTTTACTCTTGCTTAATTATGCGTTCATATTTCATATAACAATTATATTGTGATAATATATAACCTTATCAATTGCTGAAGTAAGCAACAATGAAGCCAGAATGTTGACGCTAATA
Source organism: Pomphorhynchus laevis (assembly GCA_012934845.2). Taxonomy (NCBI): domain Eukaryota; kingdom Metazoa; phylum Acanthocephala; class Palaeacanthocephala; order Echinorhynchida; family Pomphorhynchidae; genus Pomphorhynchus; species Pomphorhynchus laevis. Next base: position 13,902 of record WNNJ02003344.1, on the reverse strand, counting down.
GTCGGGTACCTTTAAATAAATAAATGTTTTCCTAAAACACTGAGGATATGAGAAGTGAGAAAAACAGAAAGTCAGTATACAGCAAATAAGAAGCTAATTCTTCACGGTTGTTCTCCCTACCAGCTAGTGCTTACAGAATTTTTGTAAGTAAGGGAATCCAAAATGGGGCTAGCATATAAACTAGAGATTCAGCTATCCCCTTTTTGAAAGTATAACCTAACGCGACACTTTGCAACCGAGCAAAACAGGATCGGATATACACCTGAAATCTCAATCGCGTTGCACAATGGTCGGTAATCTCGACATAAGGTGCTTAAGTATTCTTGGCATTTGTTTAAATGACCGAACACTTATAAATACGATGCGATTCGAGATTGCCCAAACGCAACAGAAGCGCACTTGCATCTTCTCTCGTAATGACAGATGTTGAACTCCTTCCAGAACCCATCTTGCTCTATTCAGAACATTTTTGAACTTATTCAAGTAGAATCTGGAAGCCCAGCTCACTGAGGTGATGGAGCCCAGATATCTTTCTCTGTACGGGAAATAAGAGAGTTATTGATTTACAAAAACGCCGGGATACCTCTAAAAGTAATTATCATTAAAAATGTCAGTGAATAGTAGACAATTATCTACGTTTCTTGATAGTCTACTTAATTATTATTTCAATAAAGCTTTTTAAGAAAGGTTTTTATAAAAATTGCTTTTATTTTATATGTTATATTATTCAATATATTAATATTGATAATATTTTATTTATAAATAATTATATATTTTAAGTATGTATAATATGTTTTATTATATATAAAGTTATGTCATGCAATATATTTTATGTTTTATGGTTTTCATATGCGTTATGATTACAATTTTGATAACTGTACGTTATACTGCATAATATATAGGAATCCAGTTTAATCTTTACTTTTACGCTGCATTCAGGGATCATCAAATTTGACAAATTTGACAATTCACATTGATAATTCATATAAATTGAATATTATAATAATATTTTATTTAATGTTATTATATTAAATAAAATATATAATTATTTTAATCTGATTTAATATTTAATCTGATTTCTAAAAAAAATATTTCATACTAGAAATAATATTATAATAGAAAATAATATCAAATTTAATATATGAAATATACAAGATTATATATTATATAATATATAATACATATTTTTAATATTTTTGACATATTTTATCACGAGCAGAAATTATCTATGATTATTAATTGATTAATAATCATTATTAATTAATTATCTATGATTTTTATTATCTAATTATTAATATAGATGATTATAGATAATAAATATAGTAATTATATAAATAAGATAATCAGAATTAATAAATACTAATAAAATATGATAAAAATTATTCTAATCAAATTACGCTAGATAATACCATTACATTAAATACATTAGTACATGTAGTTGGTCCAGGTACCATGTTAGGTTTAGGAATAGGACTGATAATTGATAACCCAGCGGTTCCTTCTAATTATATCTAATCTTAATTCTACCATCTAATTCTAATTTTAAAATTGCAGTTTAATTATTAGTTGTTCAACATAAAAATAAAAGTATATTCATTTAAATATTGATTGAGAAATATTGTTCAATATTTTATTGAACATAAAATATTCTTATAATATTCAATTCTTATAATATTCTTCATAAATTTAGTTTAAATTAGAGAACTAGAATTGTATTCAAACAAGTAATTTAAGAATGATTATGCGAAGTGTGTGATTAGAATTGTGGAAAGATACTACATTATCGACTACTAAGCACCTTGATGAGCACTTATAAGGAGTGCTCAAAATAAGGTAAGGGTCTTATTTAAGACCTTATCCTTATTTTCTCTTATTGCAGGGTGGATTTGTACTGAGGGCATTTTTGCACTACACACTTGACATCGTTAATATACATCGTTTATAACTCTTCTTATCAATTTCAAACTATGTCTAACTCCAAAATGGTTAAAATTATGCAACACTTGAAAGATCCATGCTTGTATGTCATTGCGACAATCCTCGCGCCGCACACGCTCTTAAGGCCGCCTATCTATTCTATCCTGGTCAAAAGATCTGCCAAATTTCCAGAAAAACGTATATAGGTAAGGTAATATTTACGTTCCTTTTAAACTCTTTAACAACCACTTTTATTTCACACAATCTGTATTTTATCAAATTGAGACCGCCCTCTTGGTTGGGATTCGTTTTGTACCGGACAAGATTGTAAAAATTCAATTGACTACTGTCTGCGAATCAGTTTTCATTTCGACATTTTTTATATCCCATTTGATAGTCATATTTATCCATCTCGACCCTGCATCTATCTCGGCAACGTGTATATGCAATGTATACGTATTTTTCGCAACCAGCTTGCATCTTCTACACATGGGTGTGCGTTAACTATGGGTGTTTAGCCGCACACACATGGCCAAATTATAAGGTTACATCAAACTCTTCTGTTATATCCATCATGTATAATCTAAATTCCATTTACTTGATCATCCGTTTTGAGTCGATTAAAAATCTTCGCAGCTTTTGCCTCAGCATTCCCAACCAAATTATTCGATTTGCTGCCTTGTGCTAATTTCTTTACAAAAATGCATGCAGGTCGAAACCATCCTGCAACTGGAAAATGCGCTACTAATTTTCCGCAAATTGAAAATAGCTCGCGTCGTGTCATTTGTAGTATCTCATCATTACCAACGATTATCTTGCGGGACTACAAACCATTATACAACCGTCTTTACCTTAATGTATCTTTATCTTCATAATTCTATCTGAAACAATTTATTTCAGAAGCTTCGTATCTAACCAATAAGTTTTTAAATGTCAGACCACCTTGTCTGTTGATAATATGCTCCGATTTACCAGAATATCGTCGAGATAAACATTCTTTGCTGATTTTACTTTCAGATCATATTTTATCACCTTCTAAGTATTTTTGTCATTATTTCTTGATCACAACATTGGCAAAACCTTAGTCTGGAAAGCGCAAATGGGGGGGGGCTAAAATCGCATTAATTGATATTTCCAAAGCTTGTTGTAAACGTTAACTTGTAGATACGTCGCTGTGAGATCTATTAACTAGAACGACCTTTCGCCTCTCTTACACAATCTTGTGGTATCATGCATTTGCGTTACTATTCGTATGAGAACTGATATACCGTTCAATTTTCAGAAATACAATACTGGCCTAATTTAGCTTTCAGTTCTTGATTTATAACCATTAGTGGAATGACTCCTTCTTTCAATTCTCTAACCATCTATGCATGATTCCATAAATTATCCAACTCTTTATCGGTTCTTATACGCCAACGTAGAGCGATATATTGTTGGCAGTACAGGTGTGGGCCCTGCCCATTTCCATCTGATAGTCAAATTATTGCCATCAAATACACCAACAAAATAAACATTTTCTATCCTTATAGAGACAGGTGAAGATTACCCGCAAGTAACTTAAGTGACCACTAAGTGTATCTAATATCAAACCATTAATGTCAAGTAAACCTTGAAAAACGTAATGCAACTGGCTAGCTTTCCTAAAAACGTAGTTACACTAATCTTCTCATATACTATTTCAACTAAATACTGACTTCCCATTGATTTTGTACAACGGCTATCCACAAGTTCCTTACATACAACATTATTCACCATAACGATGACAATAGGTAAACTAAGGATTATTCCAAATTAGTGGGCTAAGCTCGGCCATTTGAGGTTTTTCATACTGACCTATTCCCACAACCGAACAGTATTGTGAAATATGTAAAAATATAAAACAGCAACGGTGTTCAACACTGTTGCTGTTCCCTTATTGGCTTTCTGTGCTTTATTTGGATAATTCGGCAATAACACTATCTGTGTCCCCAATTCCAACATGTTATCTCACCGCGTTTTAGCTTTTTTAGTGAACGTAAAAACTGAAGACCTTGTCTGGTCACATCTTACGATATTCGCAGTCATATTCCTGTCTACTGCGACTATCGCTCTTGCTCTATCGCACCGTTCATCCATAATCAGTGTCTCAATATGTGTTAGAATTCTCGACTTTTTCTCTACTTGACCGGGTATCGATATGATCAATGTCTTTTAGATCGTTTCTTTCAATACCCCATCAACTCGTAGCAACCTCATGAAATCCGTTACAAATGCGTCTACGCATTCACCCCTCTTCATCAATCTACATACAAGTAGACAACGCCACTCTATCCAGTAATATATAAAGCAGAAGCTCCGTATTTTCTGTCCTTCCCGAAGTCGCTTAGGGGGCGTCGGAGTAATTTACGATATTCATTGAAATGAGTGTTTCTGCATATATTGGACAGGCAGGTCAAGAATTATTACAAGCATGTGGAAGCATAAAATAGCACTTATTTCAATAAGCCATAAATTTGTATTGACAGATCATGCTCATAGCACTGGTCATACTATAGATTATGAAAATGTAAAAATGATTGATCTGAAGAGCAATTATATAGAACGCTTTGCTTCAGCCGTCATTGAATATCCATGATGAATTTAAACTTTAAACTTTGAAAGTTTTAATTTCTCTATTGTATTTTCAGATTAAATAATCCTGATGATGACATATTTGTTATGTTGAGATATTTAAAATAAATTTATTTTTATGGTACTAATAGTTTTCCAATTCAATAAAATAATATTAATTATTAATTCAATATTAATTATTCCCTTTATTAAATCAAAAGTATTTTTTATTATGTCCGGGCAATAGGCTATCTGTAAATGTATTGATGACTATCAACATATAATGGATAAATAGATCGTTATTACTTTCTAAAGTTATAACTATCTATTAACTATTGGTGTAAATTTTAAGCATAAAGCCAATTTAAAACAGTGATTGGATTTCGTTAAGAGTTACAAAACCTATATAAAAAAATATTCTATAACGACTACACATATGTGTCATTAATTTGCATATTTTGCGATAATGTTATCAATTATCCTATTAGAATGAAATTATATCAAATAGCTTCCTGTTTAATCTGTAAAATATTATCATATTTATATCCTCAATGAATCTAAAATGCTACTTTAATCTCACCAAGAGAAATAAATTTTTTAAAAGAGCAAGTTTACTTGCTCTTTTAGAAAATTTACACACTTCTGCTTGAAATTTTATTTTTCTGTTTGTTATAATTATTTGCGTCTATTAATAATATAATAACTCCAACATAAAATAGACCATACACAGAGCAACCAGTATTTTATTTCCTACAAAAAGATTAACATATTTGCTAGCATTTTAATGCTGATAGATAAAAGTCATGAACAAAGTACTTTCTAACGTACCCAACGATGAAGGAACACATTTCTTTACAAAATTTAGCAAAAATACTACCGGTTTCATTAGTATATATTACGGAAATTGCAATGAATAGCAACATAATTAAAAAATTTTAATTACTACAAAATTGAGTACGGGATAACGACACAATATTTAAGATTCATTAACTACATTTTATAGAATTCTAGTGTTTTTAACTTAAAGATATTTTACTAAATCGGAATGATTAAGTTATTGCTGTGATTTGTGTAAATTAAAGAAAACGAATTAAAATTAGGCTAAAAATAAATGTAATAAATCGTAAATAATTCACATAAAATTTCATGAATGATATATATATATATATATATATATATATATATATATATATATATATATATATATATATATATATATATATATATAATAAGGTAAAATAAGGGACGAAATCTGATAGCATAGCAGTTTCTCCTGATGACCTATAATCCTTATTCTGATACATCGTTTATTATTTAAAAGGCAAATTTATAAAAATTGATTCTATAATTATTTATTATTTATTTTTATAAAGTATAAAATACGTAAACTCATTAAGCTGATTTTATCATTCTCCTTATTCGTCAATAAAATATCAATTTATAAAGTTGTTTTTATATTATGATGGTATATCTTTGTTGGCAAACCGGAGAAAGTGGTTTATTATGTAAAAACTGGTTTATTCCTTAAAAATTGAATTTTATTTTAAATTTTAATAATGAATTTTATGGTTATATAAATGTAAATTGTAAAAAAAATTATATTATTACTAATTATATAAATGTAAATTGTAAAAAAAATTATATTATTACTAATTATATAAATGTAAATTGTAAAAAAAATTATATTATTACTAATTATTATTTTATAATTACTTATTATTAATTATTATTTACCTTTATTTTTAATTTATACAGAGTATAAGATACGTAGATTCAGTTAGCTGATCTGATTATCTTAATTCTATTAATTACGTTCATTTTATTAATTCTCTATTATTTATTAGTGCAAAAATTTATTATTTTAAATTTTATTATTATAATGTTTTTTATTTATTAATGCAAAAAATTGATTTTTCTTTCAAATTTTAATTGTACATTTTATCGTTATATAAATATAAATTATATAAAATCTTATATAATTATTTATTATTTTTTATTTATCTTTATTTTTAATTTATATATAGTATAAAATACGTAGACTCAGTTATCTGATCTGATTTATAAATTGCGATTACTAAATTACTATTTATAATTAATTACGAGAAATTATTGAATTAACAATTTATTTAATACATTAATGGCAGTGTTAATTGAATAGATAAGATATCTTATTTTAAATTGACTTTGATTTTAAATTTCAATTTTAAATTTTAACTTGATATAAATATAAATTGTATAAAATCTTATATAATTATTTATTATTTATCTTTATTTATATATAAAATACGTAAACTCGCTTATCTGATCTAATCATTCTCCTTATTCGTCAATAAAAATATCAATTTATTAACACTGTGATTCATAGAATTGAAAAATATTATTCTATAGAAATTTAAGTTTTGCTTTTTATGATTTTGAACTAAAAAGCAGGTGCGTTCTGAATAGATGTCTAATTACAAAGTTGGTTTGAAATAGGTTTGAACAAAATATAGATGATTAACTTGAACTATATAATCAAAGTCTTCTTCTTCTTTTTCTTTAGCCTTTATCCCGTGTGTTGGCGGGGTCGGCTCTCATGGAACGCATCCTCCATTTGCAACGATCCGAAGCCAGATCAGGGTGTAGTCCAGCATCTCTTAGATCCTTGTGCAGCGTGTCAGACCATCGCTGTCTTGGTCGTCCTTTGGGGCGTTTGCCTTTAAAGTCTATTTTCAAGCCTGCCTTTGCGATGGAACCGTCATGTGCCCGTAGAGTGTGGCCAAACTAGCGGAGACGGGCTTCTAGCATTTTCTCACGGATAGGCATCACACCGTATCGTCGGTAAATATCATCATTGCGAACCCGATTTAGGAGACTAAAACCGCTTGTCCATCGAAGCATCTTCGTCTCCATGACAGAGAGACGACGTTCCGCTATCTTTGTGATAGGCCAGCATTCTGCTCCATAAAGAGCAATGGGACGAATAACGCTTCGATATATCTTTGACTTTATGCTATCCTTCATTTTGCGGTCGCACATTATGCCAGTTGTAGCACGCCACTTCATCCATGTAGCATTGATTCTGGCAGTTATTTCGTTGTTCAATTCGCCATCAGCTGAGAGCACCGATCCTAGATATTTGAAATTTTCGGTCCGTGGAAGGTCTGTTCCGTTGATATTGATCGTGCCCGTATCGTTTGTATTGGTCGTCAAGTACTCAGTCTTCCTAGTGTTTAGCCGCAGGCCATGTTGTGCTAATCTGTCATTCCAAAGCTTGACTAACTGCGTGAGGTCGGTCTTATTGACGGAAGCTAGAAAGACGTCGTCCGCATATAGTAGGGTATAAGGTGCTTGACGCTGAATGTCGCTCGTTAAGGTATCCATGACCAGAATAAACAGAAGTGGCGAAAGCACGCTTCCTTGGTGGACGCCGACGGAAATACGAAATGGTTTTGATACTCCAGCTGTGCATCGTACTCTGCTTCTTGGGCCGATGTAGAGCAGCTTGACCCACTCAACCAGATGCTCTGGGATTTGATGTTGGCGTAGCGCATGCCAGATAAGCTCATGTGGAACGCGATCGAAAGCTTTCTCTAAGTCGAGGAATGCTATGTGAAGAGGTGTGTCTTTTTCCCGATATTTTTCGATCAGCAGCCGCGCGGCATGTATGGCGTCGGTGGTGCCACATCCCTTGACGAAACCAGCCTGATTGATTGTACAATTTGCGATTTTGCGTATACGCTGGTCAAGAATTCGCTCGAATACCTTCATAGTATGAGATAGCAATCTGATAGGGCGGTAGTTTGAACATTCAGCTGGATTTCCTTTCTTTTTCCAAATTGGTACCGTGGTGCTATATTGCCAATCAGTCGGTGTTGTGTGTTCTTCGATGATTTTGTTAAAGAGTTTCGCTAACCAAGGTGCTGGGTTCCAGCACTTGGATTTCCATAGCTCGGCTGAGATGTCATCTGGGCCTGCTGTTTTTCCCTTCTTTGTCCTCTTTAACGCTTCATCAACTTCCTCCGTGCTAATTGGGAGTAATGGACCGAGTACTGTTTGGGCTTGTGAGATTGGGGGGTGAGTGAACTCCAGTACATACTTCCTCAAAATACTCACGCCATCTTTCTAAAACTTCTGGTCGACCTACGATTTGTTCGCCGTTTTTATCATTAACGCAGTGGAACTTTTCGATGTCCTGAGTTTGTTTGTGGCGGAGCTTAAGGTGTGTTCCATTTTTCTTTGATAACGACTTATTTGTTTTTGTGACTGGCTTGTCGCAGAGCCTATAGTTCTGTGACTGGCCTGTCGCAGAACTATATAATCAAAGTATATGCATTTAATACATAGATAATGTAGAAAACTATAAATTTGAAATATTTTTGTACACAATTTTTATCGTTACCAAAACATATGTAAAATATATAATTACAACGACACTTGTGATATTAAAATAAAAATAATGAATTTTGGCTTCGGGGCTATGTTGGGTAGATGAATTGGGACCGAAACCTGATAGCATAGCAGTTCCTCTTGATGACCTCTAATCCTTATTCCGATACATCGTATGTTATTTATTAGTCAATTCATAACAAAGACTTTTGCTTTAAATTTCAATTTTAAATTTTAACTTGATATAAATATAAATTGTATAAAATTTTATATAATTATTTATTATTTATTTTTTTTATATAAAATACGTAGACTCGTTTATCTGATCTAATCATTCTCCTTATTCGTCAATAAAAATATCAATTTATTAACACTGTGATCAATAGAATTAAATGTCATTGTTATGTCATTAACATCAGTGCTTTTATACTTGATTCTGATATAAAAGTGATTTATTCCTTAAAAATTGATTTATATTTTAAATTTTAATAATACATTTTATTGTTATATAAATATAAATTGTAAAAAATATTATATAATTATTTATTATTTAAAGCAAATAATATGAAATGATATAATTATGATTTATAAACCTTTATAACGTTTAGCATTTCATGATAATATTATAATGGTGTTTAATATCATATGTAATCTTAAGTAATATAATATTATCGTTTTTCACATAATATTCTCATATTATCCAAGTATCGCTGATTATTAATATATTTTAAATGTCATTGTCATGTCATTAACATCAGTGCTTTTATACTTGATTCTGATATAAATAAATTGAAAATCGCAATTATTTTATACTCAAATATTTGATTTCTATAAATATACGATTTCGATATTACATATAAATGATTGTATGATCTTTCAAATTGCTATTTATAATTAATTACGAGAAATTATTGAATTAACAATTTATTTAATACATTAATGGTAGTGTTAATTGAATAGATAAGATATCTTATTTTAAAGTGACTTTTATTTTAAATTTCAATTTTAAATTTTAACTTGATATAAATATAAATTGTATAAAATCTTATATAATTTATTATTATTGGTAATTACATATTCCTATTTTTGATTTATAAATAGCATAAAATATTCTATTCAGTTAGCTGATCTGATTTATAAATTGTGATATATATAGGCTAATGTTACGATCCATATCATTGAAAATTAGGAATATTATCCTAATTTGTAATAGGTTTGAACAAAATATAGATGATTAACTTGAACTATATAATTAAAATATATGTATTTAATACATAGATAATGCAGAAAACTATAAATTTGAAATATTTTTGTACACACATCATTTATCTATAGACGCTTTTTTTAATTTAAAAATATTTATAGACGCTGATCTGATTAATTCAATTCGTTTATTTCCTGCATTTCTGAATTGATCTTTTTGAATGCAAGTGTAATACTAAATTTTTATTTAAGATATTATTTTTATTTGTTCGTTTTATTTACAACATTATCGATATTATTTATATCCTAATAGATATACTTTATTATAATTCCTTAAATAAGCTGATCTGATTACTTTATTTATTTAATTAGCTAGTAGCTACTGCTTTGTATCGTTTAGAGTTTTCTAAACGATAAATCATTTTTCTAATCATTTTAGCGTTGTATTTAAAACAACTAAATATAAAAAGTTAAATAAATTAAATATTAAATAATGAATTAAAATATTAAAAAACGTGTCTTTTTGGTAAATTTATAGTTTTGTCTTTTATATAATGTATATTTGTATTATTATTAAATAATAATATGTACTATTAGTACATCGATGACCACCATAAAATTGAACAATTTTGTGTAAATGGCACAAATGACGTTGTGCCAAAAACAACAATTTCGTATTTTCTAGTATTAGAGAGAGCATTGTAGTCAAAATGTCTAATAAAATGTTGTTCGTTACTTCAACGTCTAATATTTATATCTAATAAAAAAGTAATGTAAAAGTAATATGACCGCTAATGGTGACATATAATCTTTGTTATGATACATCGTCTGCCATTAATTAGTTAATTCATATAAATTGACTTTTATTTTAAATTTCAATTTTTTATTTAAACTTGATATAAATTATATAAAATCTTATAACAATTATTTATTATTTAATTATTAAATTTTGATTTATCATTATTATGTTTTGTTTATTTTATAATTATATAAAATACGTAGACTCAGCTAATTTGATAACTTTCTGCTCTAGCACACAGACAAAGATTTGAACGTTAAGTTTAATAAACATTTAATACTTTACACGTTAAACATTTCACTGATAATTTTTCATTAAATTTAAATTTAACTAATAATGAGTACAAGCAACCAATTATTGCAATTATATAATAGTATACTAGACTATATTTAATATAGACTATATAAAAGATACTAGACTATCTTTTATTTGAGGATATTCTTAATAAAATAAAGAGATTTGTTTGCCAGTCAGGATTACCATTAAAAATGTTTTATGGTACCCGATGTACATATCATCTTGATGCACTAGTCACCAAACCAAGAAGAACTTATTTTGATAAGATGGGTGTAGTGTACAAGGTTGGGTGTAGGGATTGTATAAGCATATACATTGGACAAACTGGACGTACTCTAAAAACTAGATTAAAAGAACATAAGAAGGCACTCACAACATCAGCGCAGTCGGCATTAGCAGACCATGCTCATCAAACTGGGCATGACATCGACTTTAACAATGTGTCAGTTTTGATTTCCGAGCCTAACTTAAAACGCCGATTAGTTATGGAGGCTGTCGCTATCAAGATCCTCGAACCAAATTTGAATGTCCAAAATGATTTTGTTTTTCATACATTGTAACTTAACTTGTTTGATTGTTTCAGATACTTCTTGATAATGTCCGCGGTTAACGAACGAAATATCGAAGAAATATTCAATTTATTTTTTCTGGGAATGGCATTTAGATACAAAAATGATATTAAAATATTTTAAAATGAAATTCTTTTAAAAATACCATTTTTAATTTGAATTAGAGAAATACGAGTTTATACCGAATTCTCTTTATAATTGTTTGAGCTTCGTCGTATCCAGAATGCATAAAAATTATGCTGCTATACACTTAAGAATTTGCTAAATTGTCACCCAAGAATGAAATGCTCTGCAATATTTTCAGAAACTACAACATTTCCTTACAGTAATGGAAAATTTTCTTACATGTACGCAACTGTTTGACTTCATCAATCGCTCAAACACGGTGTAAATAACGTTTACAAAATTTAACTTTTTGACCTAATAATAAGAACACCACTTTTCTTTATCAACGATGAAGAAACGCAGTAGGATTTAACATTTCATAAAATATATAGACAACATACGTTTGTTGAATTAGTGTAAAGTTGTGCACCTAGATATTTTCGAGGATATAAGGCAATATCTCGTTTGCGATATATACTAAAAAATTATATTTTTTACTTGTATCCAATTAGATATCCAACTTAACAAATTTGTAATTTGTTGAGTTGGATATTATTTTATAAATTGTAATTTGTTATTCATTTATTTAATATTATATTTCATAATATTAAATATAATACATTTAATAATAAAATTTTAAGAATTGCCATAATATGGAATAGTATAAACCTTCTTCAAAATCATTTAAATAATTTAATAGATACATATTTAAAACTAGGTTGCTATAAAAATATAATAAAAAAATTGTAAAATATATAAACCAACAAAATATTATTAAAAATAAATATAAACTCTTAAGTGGAATATTTTTATGAATATATAATGAATAATATACTTTGTATTACAATAACATACTGGATAATCAAATTTCATCAAAGGAAATACATCATTACCATGAACTTGGCTTCGCTGCTATGCAGGTCGAGGAATAAGTACCGAAACCTTATAAGATAACAATTCCTCCTAATGACCACTAATCCTTATTCTGATACAGGGTATGTTATTTATAAATTTATAGCACATTTAAAATTGTAAAAAACAACACTTTTGCAAGTGCATTTATGCATATCATACAATATTAAATAGAATACATTAATAAATTTGTTCATAACTGTTTAAAAATATATCTTAACTATACAAAGATATGAAATAAGTTTCGATATATTGATGATCAATGTGCATTTAACAATAATAATTTGTATTCAATAAGTAAAAAATTTATCCATGTAGTGTTATTCTAAACAAATTTAAAATATTGCTAATTTGTACGAAAATATACAAGAAAGATATTTTTTGTATAAATATACAAAGATATATTATAAGAATATACCATAATAATTGCCATAATTTGCAATAACTGATATTTTTCTTCAATTTTTTTATATTGATAGAAAGGAAAATATATCTAGATATAAACATTTAATTAACATCAAATAAAACTATAAATTAATTTAAATCGTAAAAATGACATATTTAAATTAAATCAGCTAACTGAGTCTACGTATTGTTATATAATTATAAAATAAACAAAACATAATAATGCTAAATCAAAATTTAATAATTAAATAATAAAATTAATAATTGTTTTTAGATTTTCTATAATTTAAATCAAGTTAAAAAATAAAAATAAAAATAAAAAATAAAATTTAAAATAAACGTCATTTTTATGAATTGACTAATAAATAACAGACGTTGTATCAGAATAAGAATTAGAGGTCATCAGGAGGAACTGCTATGCTATCAGGTTTCGGCCCCTAACTCCTCTACCCAACATAGCAGCGGGGCCAAATACATGCTAATGATGTATTTCCTCTGAAATAACTATCTAGTATCTTATTCTAATGCAAAGTATATTATTTATTATTCATCCATAAAAATTTGCCACTTAAGAGTTTAAATTTATTCTTTATATTATTGTGTTGATTTATATATTTTACTATTTTCTGCTTGATGTAGAAAATTTACAAGAAACATATTTTTGCATGATCATAATATATAATATAAAATATAATATATATTTGAAAGAGAGTATATTTTATTATATAATATTTT